>JAODUO010001768.1:0-25000 GCA_025642075.2 Ridgeia piscesae
TTTATAATTTATTGTATGACTTGATAAAAAGGGTATCGTTATTTGATTTTTTTTATTTGAATTCGGCGTGAGGGTCAGACAGGGGTAAAGCCCGCCTGTGGTGACATCGGCCGTGTATAAATCTACCAAGCGGAGTTGATAGGCAGAACGTGCTGCCACCTCACGTAGTGTGGGTAAACGAAGCTAATACGAAATAAATAGTTTACTTTGCTAGAAACAAATTTTATCAGAGGTGTCCAATCAAGGACTAAATATAATGTCACAGTGATGGGAGTCGTCGGGCACACCCGCTTTGCCTGACTGACTGGTACAACGCCACAACTGCCCAGGTACGGCGTGGTACCAGTTTATATTTATTTTTTGCGCCAGCTGTGTTCTGAGCAATACTCAGGCAAAACATAGGTCCCTGTGAACTTTCCGCTCACAGGGCTAATTCATAAATACGTTCTTTCATACATGGGTTCGCCCCAGCGATGCAGACTTATTATATTATTTTGAACGGCACATAACGTTTTGTTCTTAGCACAGGTTTTAGTGTTGTTGATCAATGCCGAGGGTTAAACTGGTTTTTTATATCGTAATGTCCCTTTAGACATATACAAACACACACACACACACACACACACTTACACACACTTACACACACACACACACACACACACACACACACAAAACACACACACACACACACACACAAAAAATATATATATATATATATATATATATATATATATATATATATGTATTACATGGCTGCATAGGGTATTTTATTTAAATTACTCATAGCTCATTCGACACGTTGTGAATAATTATGACAACACGCCATAAAACAATATAGCGGCAGAAGCGATTTGGATACACTACTGGGCAACGCGAAACTCCTTAACAACAATAACACGTCATTTGAGTATGGTGGGTGTTAGTCATTGCGAAGGACGGATTATGGGGTCTGAACCAATCACTTGTATTATCGTTTGATGTCACTGCGGTCACATGACTAATGCCGTTGAACAACTATTCTTTAAGCGGTTATGCTGCTTTACTCATATATTACTAATTCTTGTTGATACCAACAACAATCGAATTTGGCGATGCACTAAAACATAAAATGTCATTTTATCACAACAAAATATATTAGAATAAACATTAACCAATACAGTGGATAATGGACTGCCATTAACTTATCTACGGTGAGTAGACTACATCAATAATTGACAACACATGTACCAGTACTGCTTTCTATGTTTGACACATTTTCATAATAATAACTAATCGGGGCAAATTGTTTATTGAAACCTCCAAATACCTTCATATACTTTACAAATACTATCTGTTATGTGTTCCCACAATAAGCTTCTAGGTCGTGGACCTCTGGCGAGTGACTGCTATAGATTTCTGAAAGTATATAGCAACCATTCGCCAGAGGGCAACACTGTCACATAAGCATTCGCCAGAGGGCGATACTATCACAGAAACCACTAGTCAGAGGGCGATACTGTCACAAAGTATATTCTCGCTCAACACAGCAACTCTTCGCGTCACCGTGCGAAATCAATTATATTTAGATAAATGTTAACACTCTCCTTCTGTTATTTATAGGGGCAACTAAAACTTATTGAAACTCTCGTTAATTAATGAAAACATAAAAGTGTATCCTATATAATATTCTTTTATATATATATATATATATATATATATATATATATATATATATATATATATATATATATATATATTTTTTTTTTAGAATAAAAAATTTTTTAATAAAAACAAAAAAAATAAATAAATAGATACATTTGAATTATAAAGTTATTTAGACAAAATCCTTTTTATGTACATCAACTTATTAAAGCAAACTACTTTATACATACCTGCATTTTTTGTCCGCTTAAAACCAGCCTAAATATATGTATGTATGTATGTATGTATGTATGTATGTATGTATGTATGTACGTACGTACGTACGTACGTACGTATGTACGTATGTATGTATGTACGTATGTATGTATGTATGTATGTATGTATGTATGTATGTATGTATGTATGTACGTATGTACGTATGTACGTATGTACGTATGTATGTATGTATGTATGTATGTATGTATGTATGTATGTATGTATGTATGTATGTATGTATGTATGTATGTATGTATATATGTATGTATGTATGCATGTATGTATGTATGTATGTTTTTATGTTAGGCCTACATATATGTCTATATGTGTGTCTATATAGGTAGGGATGTCTCCTTGTATGTATTCTTTAGTCAGTCGGTCGGTCGGTCGGTCGGTCGGTCGGTCGGTCGGTCGGTCGGTCGGTCGGTCGGTCGGTCGGTCGGTCGGTCGGTCGGTCGGTCGGTCGGTCGGTCGGTCGGTCGGTCGGTCGGTCGGTCGGTCGGTCGGTCGGTCGGTCGGTCGGTCGGTCGGTCGGTCGGTCGGTCGGTCGGTCGGTCGGTCGGTCGGTCGGTCGGTCGGTCGGTCGGTCGGTCGGTCGGTCGGTCGGTTCGGTCGGTCGGTCGGTCGGTCGGTCGGTCGGTCGGTCGGTCGGTCGGTCGGTCGGTCGGTCGGTCGGTCGGTCGGTCGGTCGGTCGGTCGGTCGGTCGGTCGGTCGGTCGGTCGGTCGGTCCGGTCGGTCGGTCGGTCGGTCGGTCGGTCGGTCGGTCGGTCGGTCGGTCGGTCGGTCGGTCGGTCGGTCGGTCGGTCGGTCGGTCGGTCGGTCGGTCGGTCGGTCGGTCGGTCGGTCGGTCGGTCGGTCGGTCGGTCGGTCGTCGGTCGGTCGGTCGGTCGGTCGGTCGGTCGGTCGGTCGGTCGGTCGGTCGGTCGGTCGGTCGGTCGGTCGGTCGGTCGGTCGGTCGGTCGGTCGGTCGGTCGGTCGGTCGGTCGGTCGGTCGGTCGGTCGGTCGGTCGGTCGGTCGGTCGGTCGGTCGGCAGAGAATTAGGTGTTCAATGATACCCTGGTGGAGATGATGATTTGTATTGCGCGGGAGTTCATTGGTCACGTTGGAATGGCGGAACTGTTTGAAGAGGAAAGGGTTTTGAGACCCGGATGTAGAAGAAGGATTAAAGGATGTCGAGATCTAGTGGTGCTGACGGTCAGCAGCAGCGCAATATTCCGCATTACTGATTCAGCAGTGGCTTTGTGCTGTCGAACTGGCTGCACGGTTCGATGTTGACTTCACAGAGAAGAACGTAGCCATGTATAGGGCATACACGGCTGGTAACAACACGCTCGCAGTGCCATCTGTCGAGGTCTGATTTCGACGACGAATGCCTTATCTTTGAGCCTATGTGTGACTTCCGTTTAACTGCACTTGTCTTTATTAATGGACTAATTGTCCAGAGTTCGGGCAAGTTGTCTCCTCGCTCTCCTGGCGTAATGTCTAAAGCCATACTAATATCGAACATTAACACACTGGCATCGGTGTTTACACGCGCTGTGAACCAGTCAATCAAGTCACCTACGGTGCCAGGTGGTACGAAATATGCCGCGTTTTCAGTTTTTTTGACGTAGTGTTCTCTCGACACTGAATCATTGGCTAACTACGGCCTGTATACAACCGGTACCTGTCTGACAAGACGTCATTCACGTAGTTTTGGTTTGACGTCAGAGAGAGATGTTGAACGTCACGTTGGACGGGAAAAAACTGTGACAGTGAATGGAATAGTGTAGATTGGAGACAGGTTACGGCGAGTGGACAGTCACAAGTGGAACTGGACGTCGTAACCCAACAGTAGTGAGTCCTAGGGGAAAGGTTGAGGCAGTCATGTTCCACAGATGTATTTCGAAAACTACTAAAGGAAAGTCTTGAGAGCATCTGTCACTCCGACACGCTTCAGTGACTTGGAGACAGTGCTATTAACAGAACAACAACACCAGTCACGACAATGTCACCAGAACAAGTAGGCGCCAAGGACAGTGAGAACAAAGAGGACAGAGAAAAGAATGATGAACGATCTGAGTAAAGAATCTGTCATGCATGGCACTGAACAAGTGTTTTGGTAAGAAGTCGGATGAGATAGACAGGTCACGTGGAAAGGAAGCAGGCAGGAAAATTAGCATATTATAGGTAGGTAGGTCGGGTCGGCTAATTATAAGTTCAGGGATGTATATATGATTGGTTTGTTTTGTAGATACTATTATGGGCATTGGAAATGTGACTGGTGTAGTTGAATATGTGACTGTTGTATTTAGAGATGTGATTGGTGGAGTGGGACATGTATTTGTTGGAGATGGAGATGTTATTGTTGCAGTTGGAGGTGAGATTGATGGTGATGGAGATGTGATTGGTGGAGTGTGAGATGTGATTGGTGAAATTGGAGTTGCAATTGGTGGAGTTAGAAATGTGATTGATGGAGATGGATATGTGATTGGTAGAGTGGGATATGTGATTGGTGGAGTTGGAGATGTGATTGATGGAGGTGGAGCTGTTTTGGTGTGTAGTCGGAAATGTGATTCATGGTGTTAGATAAGTGATTCATGGAGTTGTAGATGTGATTTGTAGAGTTGGAGATGTGTTTGGTAGAGTTGGAGATGTGATTGTAGGGTGGTATGTGTGATTGGTAGAGTTGGAGATGTGTTTGTTGGAGTTGGACATGTGATTGGTAGGATCGGAGATGCGATTGGTAGAGATAGAGATGTGATTGGTAGAGTTAGATATGTGATTGGTCGAGTTAGATAAGTGATTGATGGAGTTGTAGGTGTGATTGGTAGAGTTGGTTATGTGATTGGTAGAGTTGCAGGTGACTTCAGTGCACACGTTGGAATGGCGGAACCACGTGTTTAAGAAACAAGTTTGTCTGTGCGTGGTTGACGACGGTAGAACGTCTAGGAATGTTGCATACAGTTATTCATGCGGAGTTTGTGTTTTCATAATTACCACACAATACATTGTATTTTTATATAGATCCGATCATAGAAAATAGAGACAATATTCTGCTGCAGCCGTAGTTTGTCTGCTCCACACATGGTAGGAAGCGGATTTTGGCATGTCCCATCATTCTAGCCAACGGTTTCATTTATGTCAAATAATATTAGTTTAGGTGGTAGCTCAAAAGCCTGACCACATAAAAGCAGTTGTTAATTACACGTAGTTGGGACATGTGATACTGCACCAGTAGAGCATGTCCACATGCCAGTGGGTGTTGTACAAATAGAATGTGCTGCAGAGATTCCAAGCTGCTTCAACGTTATCCACCCGGAGTGTACGACGAGTTCCTTGTTATATGAGAACACACACACACATACACACACACACACACAACACAAACACACACACACACACACACACTACACACACACATAGACACACACACATACACATACACACACAGACACACACACACACAAAATATATATATATATATATATATATATATATATATATATATATATATATATATATATATATATTAATATATATGATATATATATATATATATATATATATATATATATATATATATATATATATTAAAGAATGCACCGCGCTTCATTCGTTGTAAATGTCGATATAATTACGGTTCCGTGGCATCATTTGGTTCATATTAATGCTACGTTTAAGATTGTTGACAGAAGCTTCCGTTATAGAGACCTCAGTCGGCAGAAGAACCCAGTGATGTTAAGGGAAGCGGTGGTCACGCGGTAGAGCGCCGGACTGTCAGTCGAGGGATCGGTGGTTCAATCCCACCTACCGCCGTTTCGAAACTTAGGCAATTTCGACCACCCCACATTTGCCTGTGTCTTTCGGAAGACACTGAAAGGCTGTGGTCCCTTCTATGTGGTGTCTATGCCAGGGGAAGTAAAAGATCCCACACAGGGGGTAAATGTGTAACCTGTAATGGACTCACTAATTCTACAGAAGGATATCTCCTGCGTTAGCCCAAGTTTGGGCTGTTTGGAGGAAACCACATAAGAACTAAGACCACCTAAGAAGGAACAAGGCTAGTACAAATCAAAATTGGTCGTCTTTCCATTTGCCAACTCAGAGTTAAGGATCCGTCTCAGAACACTCACAAATACCCCCAAGAGGGGTATCTTGTCCATTTATAAGCCAGGGAACAGCACAGTTCAAGATGAATATAAACCCTTCGTATATATCTTAAATAGCGATACCTTATTATATCCTCACATTTGAATCATGTTTTGCAAATTTGAACTGCACGCTATTATATTATGAACTCTACGTAGTTTGAGTACAGTCAGCTCTATGTATGTGTACAGACTATAAACCGTGGTGTGTGCGTGTGTATTAATACATTTCTTGTTGAAAACAAAAACTAATTCCATCAACGTAGAATTAGTATTGTTTTTGCTGAACAGATACACTACTGAACGCCGAGGACAGTTTTGTAAGCTATTTAGCAACATTTGCAAGGTTTCGTATACTATATGTATTTAATCTATGCTACACATATATAGCGAAAATGTTAAATAAAATTGTAGAAAATGGTTATCGACTGTACGTCCGGCATATATATATATATCTTCCAAGTAAAATACCACTGTTTTAAGATGTTATATATGCGGTCGTTCATACCACAATCGCAAAGCTTCACCATAGAAGGTGCATCTGTTGTGTGTGTTATATTGAATTCAACACTTTACTTCGATGTAGTTTATATTATATCATCCGGAACTGAATCAATGATAATTCCAACATGGGTTTTAATATATATGTTGTTCCACTTAAAATAAGTATATGTGTTTTGTTTTAACACTAACAATTCTAGATATCTTTATCATTCAACACATTCGTTTTTTTCTGCGTAGTCACACCAAATGTACTACAGGATATCCGTACAATGAACGTATCGCAATATTTGTGATATTATTTTTTATTGTGATTCAGTATTAGTTCATTATTTTGTTTCATGTAAAAGTAAATTGTGTATTTTACAAACCATTTCGAACGTGAGAAGCCGGTGATTCTGGTCATGCTATCAGATTGTGACGTCTAACAGGATTGGAACAGTGTTACACAGGATGCGGTTAAATAACCCCGAACACGATAACACCAGCCCAACTTACACTAGTTAAACCACATCTTTCTGACGTCACCATTACACGATGTAATATGCCTCGACATGGCCGTTACACGGAACGAGTCACATATCGCTACCACCACGAGATAAAGCTGGATACGATGTATTGGACCCTTGTGTATAACACCACACCCCCGGGGCACATGCATCCGGGCAGGAGGAATGAAGGCATGCTCTGAACTTGTTGTTTAGTTTGTTGTCTCCGCTTCCTTCGGCGGTCTGCCAGGTATACAATGCTTACTCGTGCACCCACATGTAGCTTGTTTGTTTTCGACAATGTCAGAACACATTTGTAATGACGCGAAAACAATCCTGTTTGAAACATTTGAAAATGAGATCACTACTAAATGGAATTCTACCTCAATCAAATTGAATCCATTGCTTACAAATGAACGTTTTCAGTCGTTTACTGCCGTTTTGGTTTCGACACCTGTATATTTACATTTCGTTTAAGTCGTCAACTCAAAGTTACGCAATCGTGAAGATGTTCATGCGGGCACATTCCTTCCATTATGTTTTTACGCGAGCTATATTCAAGATAAAAGCTACGACCATTTAATCATGTAAGCATCACATGATGTTTGGAAATACATATTTTGGCATAGAGTATTGCATTACAAAAAGCACAACCTCCAGAAAGAATGCAAAACAATATATTTCACCAAAGGTTTGTTTAGTAAAAGGGTCAGTTGTATAAATAAACAATATCGCGTTTAAAAAAGTTAAGCTTTAGTGTAATAACAATAATATTTTTTATAACAATGAAAAGTATTCGAGATAAAATAGTGTTTATTGAAGATAAATAACTGGGAATTCCATTGACTATACCGTAATGCGAAATGTTATAAATGTACAATTTTAGTTTTACCTCTAAAATGAGCGCAACAACTGTATTACAAATACACGACTACACACCTTAAATTAAAAAATTCATCCGCGTAAAGTGGTGGTGAGGTTCATCTTCATAAGGGGAAACATTATGCATACGATTTACTAATTGTATATTTCGCTTGCTTTACAATTATAATTGTTAAAGTTCATTAATTTCAATAAGCTTTCCTATACAATTTTAAATGTATTTGATCGTATAATAAGTGCCCATTATGTTTACCTAAACTCATTATTCTTTCTGGTGCGTTGGTAATGTATTTTGAAAAATAATGCTATGACGTTATCCCACGCTAACGTATGATGTTGCTAGTTGAAAAACGATTCATGCTTATTTAATACTATATTATTATTGCGTGGACTTATATGTTATATCGCCTTCAGATACACATTATCTAACACCTGGTGTTTATTAATTCTTTGAATCCTTTGCTGATCGATGTTTGCGAAATAGAATTTCGCTATATAATATGTGTGCAAATTGATAAGGGTGTTTGCTTAAACAGGTTTCTGTCTCAACAACCGTATGGTTGGATGGTATGTCGGGTACACCGACAGCATTATTTATTTATATCATTCAAAGGAATGACTGTAACACACTTATATTTCACGATAGCACGTTGCTTAAATATTAAATTAACAATCTGGCTGCGCAGAACTAAATACCTTGGACAACATTGGAAACTTTCTCACACCATAACTCCTCTTTAGGCGTATGAATATTTTAGGACGCAGTGACTCATCGAAACTACAGTAACGGACTTGCCCTATTGTCATACTAGTCCCATGTCTGGAAGCAACACCTTTGAAAGTTCAACATCAACTCAATCATGTTAGACATGCTCACAGGTGCAACCGGCGAATACCGCAGGATATGAAGGTGGACAAACTACATTAGCAGTGTGGGAACGCATGGTGTCGACGTAAGAATGTTAAGAGACCTTTCACAGAGCTGATGAAAACAACGCAGATACGACATTCTGGTTTAAGCCAATTCAATATTGTGAGATGGCCGCGTGGGAGCAAAGAACAGAGTGATAATTACCCATACACGAGCTGCATGGTAGAAGTAGCAACAGTTATTGTGGTGAACAGTTACGATACCATATACAATGCCGTATCCGCACCATAATGTGTATACATTTACATTATCTGGTCCAGAAATAAATGTTTTAAACCGAACTATTAACATATATGTTTTCGTTGTATTAATAATGAGTCACATGTTTTGCACAAATGGTTCAATGCAATACGTCTCCCTTTTTAGGTCAGAAGTCAGACATGATCTTTACCGCGTGTCCAGCGCCGTCGTAGAAAATGTAGTATATCACCTACAGTTTATGTTAAATGTAAACGAAACATAATTTTTAATAATCTGGCAAATAATGATGTGATTTAACTACAATTAATAGGTGGCATATAAACTATAACTTGGAAACGTTTTGTTCTTGTAAATGACGATACTATGTATACATAGTAATAGTCACATGAATGTACTCTTTCTTGGGAAGGCCTATTTCAAATTATTGCATCTCTTTCAGAAACGTATTGAGAATCATAACAGAAACAAGATCAGTAATAATCATTAGTTCATTTACCTAGACCAACTCATATACATACACTGCAGACACAATGCCACTGTGTACTGTAAACAGAGTAGTTTACTGTAAATATATGTTTCTTCTTCTCTATACGACCTATGTGTGTGCCACGTAACTTTACGTGGAATAATTTGTAATGTTTTGCTCACTTCCATTCAATTAATGATAATTTATTATTTTGCGAACTTTTACGTGGGATTAAACCTAGTTACAGTGCCGGATACATTACCAAGCAAGACACTGGAAGCGATGTGTGGATGATGTAATTTGCTTGAGCTGATTAATTAAACATCATCCACATATATATGTAAAGCAACATTTTCAAAAGAAATAACATACTGCCTTTCCTTGTTGTACGTTTCATCGCAATGGACGATGCAAGTAGAAGTTGCCAATTTGTCCCCGGATGACTTCGTCAAAGTGGTACAAAAGAGCAATTAGTTTGAAGGTGGCGAGGACGAAAACAATAGACAGTTCATTGGAAAGGTGGAAGCGTGAATTCCATCGTATATAAAAACACACGATGACAAATACATGAACTTAGTGTACCACCATTCCAAACGTTGGGAGTAGTCAAAGCCCCGAATCACAGTTGTGAAACGGGAGATTTGGAAGTGAGGACAGGACAACAAAGAAGAGAAGAAACACATAATATAACTGAATTGTGTGTTGCGTAATCCATTTAACACATTTACAAGGTCTTTAGTTTGATAGTGGTTTAATAGTTGCAATGGCGGAAAACACTGCACGACACATTTAGATTATTTGAATTAATTTACCTCCTGAGTTAGCCTTCCTACAAAAAAGTATCAAAGTATTAAACTTAGTTGCTCTCGGACATCATAGCACTGTTACTGTGAGTTCTTCGAACAGGGAAAAGCGATGTCTCTAACACGAATGCCCTATCAGGTTATAGCGAGACGTGCTAAGAATACAAAGGTATGGCGTGTGCTTTGTTATAGGACACCTAACAAGAATTCAAAGAACGTTTGGAATGTCGAAGTACGATTTGAAACACGAGGAAAAAAACGCACACATGCCGGCACGCCAGGACGCAATTTCTCCAACACGCATGCATACAAATACGCAAATACGCAAATACGCAAATACGCAAGCAATGCTCCGTGTATGTCTCATCTAACAATGATTTCGAACAATCGTTGGCTTCAACGAGCCACAAATGGAACATTGTGTCGACAACGAGTAGACTTGTTTCCGAAAGGAGTATGTTATAGTTGTGCAATCCTCCCTAACATTGCTGCATTGTTTCTGAAAGGAGTATGTTATAGGTGTGCACTCCTCCCTGACATTGCTGCACTGTTTCTGAAAGGAGTATGTTATAGGTGTGCACTCCTCCCAGACATTGCTGCACTGTTTCTGAAAGGAGTATGTTATAGGTGTGCACTCCTCCCTGACATTGCTGCACTGTTTCTGAAAGGAGTATGTTATAGGTGTGCACTCCTCCCAGACATTGCTGCATTGTTTCTGAAAGGAGTATGTTATAGGTGTGCACTCCTCCCTGACATTGCTGCACTTTTTTCTGAAAGGAGTATGTTATAGGTGTGCACTCCTCCCTGACATTGCTGCACTGTTTCTGAAAGGAGTATGTTATAGTTGTGCACGCCTCCCTGATATTGCTGCACTGTTTCTGAAAGGAGTATGTTATAGGTGTGCACTCCTCCCTGACATTGCTGCATTGTTTCTGAAAGGAGTATGTTATAGGTTGTGCACTCCTCCCTGACATTGCTGCATTGTTTCTGAAAGGAGTATGTTATAGGTGTGCACGCCTCCCTGACAGTGCTGCATTGTTTCTGAAAGTGTGCACTCCTCCCTGACATTGCTGCATTGTTTCTGAAAGAGTATGTTATAGTTGTGCACTCATCCCTGACATTGCTGCATTGTTTCTGAAAGGAGTATGTTATAGGTGTGCACTCCTCCCTGACATTGCTGCATTGTTTCTGAAAGGAGTATGTTATAGGTGTGCACTCCTCCCTGACATTGCTGCATTGTTTCTGAAAGGAGTATGTTATAGGTGTGCACTCCTCCCTGACATTGCTGCATTGTTTCTGAAAGGAGTATGTTATAGTTGTGCACTCCTCCCTGACATTGCTGTACTGTTTCTGAAAGGAGTATGTTATAGGTGTGCACTCCTCCCTGACATTGCTGCACTGTTTCTAAAAGGAGTATGTTATAGGTGTGCACTCCTCCCTGACATTGCTGCATTGTTTCTGAAAGGAGATGTTATAGGTGTGCACTCCTCCCTGACATTGGTGCATTGTTTCTGAAAGTGTGCACTCCTCCCTGATATTGCTGCATTGTTTCTGAAAGGAGTATGTTATAGGTGTGCACACCTCCCTGACATTGCTGTACTGTTTCTGAAAGGAGTATGTTATAGGTGTGCACGCCTCCCTGATATTGCTGCATTGTTTCTGAAAGTGTGCACTCCTCCCTGACATTGGTGCATTGTTTCTGAAAGTGTGCACTCCTCCCTGATATTGCTGCATTGTTTCTGAAAGGAGAATGTTATAGGTGTGCACTCCTCCCTGACATTGGTGCATTGTTTCTGAAAGTGTGCACTCCTCCCTGATATTGCTGCATTGTTTCTGAAAGTGTGCACTCCTCCCTGACATTGGTGCATTGTTTCTGAAAGTGTGCACTCCTCCCTGATATTGCTGCATTGTTTCTGAAAGGAGTATGTTATAGGTGTGCACTCCTCCCTGACATTGCTGCACTGTTTCTGAAAGGAGTATGTTATAGTTGTGCACTCCTCCCTGACATTGCTGCATTGTTTCTGAAAGGAGTATGTTATAGGTGTGCACTCCTCCCTGACATTGCTGCATTGTTTCTGAAAGTGTGCACTCCTCCCTGATATTGCTGCATTGTTTCTGAAAGGAGTATGTTATAGGTGTGCACTCCTCTCTGACACTGCTGCATTGTTTCTGAAAGTGTGCACTCCTCCCTGATATTGCTGCATTGTTTCTGAAAGGAGTATGTTATAGGTGTGCACTCCTCCCTGACATTGCTGCACTGTTTCTGAAAGGAGTATGTTATAGGTGTGCACACCTCCCTGACATTGCTGCATTGTTTCAGAAAGGAGTATGTTACAGGTGTGCACACCTCCCTGACAGTGCTGCATTGTTTCAGAGAGGAGTATGTTATAGTTGTACACTTCTCCCTGACATTGCTGCATTGTGCCCAGGTTACAAACACGAAACAAAGTAACTAGAAGGCATTATTTTGTAGTAAACTCGTATGTTGTGTCTAGCAGAGGCTACTTCGCGAACAATGCTCTATGCAAAGTAAATGTTCTGCCGGGACCGTTCACATAACTTTCCCAAGAGCTGGCAATGGTGACGAATACTAACGATACATTCAAAACATCGCAATGCCTAGACTAACGCATTGTTGCTTAAGTTGCAAAACAAAATATTATTTTCAACATATGAGTGTCTTACATACCATGATATGGACGTCACTTATAATTGTTGCATAGGCTTTATCTTCAAAGATTTTATATTTTCGACATCATGTTTTAACAAAACAATTGGCTGGCTTAGTGAATAAAGTATTTAATTTGGTTATTTAGTACAATTGTAGTGTGTACATATTATAATGTATACCATATGCCTCTCATAGAAGTCGAGATGGTGTTCAATTAACCAGATCTTAGTGTAAAGTGTAATGATCTGTGAGTAATCCTGTAGATTAAATAGTGCGCTAAATGAAACATTTGACTTTTATACTATATCACTGCCTCGCCGACACCTTCCACTCACCCAACCAGAAGTAATTCCGGCCTAGTGGAACCAGACATTGTGATTGTGATCTTTCCATATCTCTGGTGACGACAATAACTACTGTTACTGTTTCAGCAGGAAGACACAGGACACACGGGATGAAAGAAATTGCTTATAGTTTTCGAAATGCGGCAAGTGAAATCCACCCCGTCCCGTCGACCGATAGTCCGGCGCTCTACCGGCATCAATCCCTACCAGTCCCGTCGACCGGCGCTCTACCGACATCAATCCCTACCAGTCTCGTCGACCGATAGTCCGGCGCTCTACCGGCTCCACTTTCTAGTATGTCTAGGAACATTTAATGACACGGCTACCGAAAAAAGTAGATATTCTGATGTATAATGGAAACCAATCCTTTGTATTAATATCACCATACGCTACAACATATGACACGTGGTATTGTTCTGAAACTGCTGGACGATGTATAATCTGAATGTATCCAGGTCTTATGACCAGTTGTCGTTTTCAGTCTATTTCGTAGCTACATGCCTTAATTATATTGTATTGGTGTACCACCTCGCAATGTACATCAGCAGTTAGATGCCACAAAGTAAGTAAGGTCATATTTAACACAGTATCCAGGCAGCTTTTCTGCTGTGTTTGTGAATGCGAAACAGTTGTGTTTGTGTTTGTGTTTGTGTTTGTGTTTGTGTTTGTGTTTGTGTTTGTGTTTGTGTTTGTGTTTGTGTTTGTGTTTGTGTTTGTGTTTGTGTTTGTGTTTGTGTTTGTGTTTGTGTTTGTGTTTGTGTTTGTGTTTGTGTTTGTGTTTGTGTTTGTGTTTGTGTTTGTGTTTGTGTTTGTGTTTGTGTTTGTGTTTGTGTTTGTGTTTGTGTTTGTGTTTGTGTTTGTGTTTGTGTTTGTGTTTGTGTTTGTGTTTGTGTTTGTGTTTGTGTTTGTGTTTGTGTTTGTGTTTGTGTTTGTGTTTGTGTTTGTGTTTGTGTTTGTGTTTGTGTTTGTGTTTGTGTTTGTGTTTGTGTTTGTGTTTGTGTTTGTGTTTGTGTTTGTGTTTGTGTTTGTGTTTGTGTTTGTGTTTGTGTTTGTGTTTGTGTTTGTGTTTGTGTTTGTGTTTGTGTTTGTGTTTGTGTTTGGTTGTGTTTGTGTTTGTGTTTGGGTTGGTTCTGTGTGTGTTTTGGTTTAGGCTCGGTTTGGTTTGCGTTTGTGCTTCGGCTCAGTGCCCAGGCCTCGGCCTCGTGCCCAGGCCTGCGTGTCCAGGCCTCAGGCCCGGCTCAGGCCCAGGCCCAGGCCCGGCCCGGCCAGCTCAGGCCCAGGCCGGCCCAGGCCCAGGCCCAGGCCCAGGCCCAGGCCTGGGGCTCCCGCCAGGGCCCCGCGCCCAGGCCCGGCCCAGGCCGTGCCCAGGCCCGGCCTCGCGCCCAGGCCGGCCAGCCCGCGCCCGGCCCAGGGCCCCGGCTCGGCCAGCCTCGGCCGGCTCAGGCCCAGGCCCAGGCCTGGCCCAGGCCCGCGCCTCGCGCCCGGCCTGGCCAGGCCCAGGCCCCAGCGCTCAGGCCCAGGCCCAGGCGCCAGCGCCTGCGGGCCTGCGGCCCGGCCTCAGGCCTGCGCCTCGGCTCCATGGCCTCAGGCCGGCCCAGCCCGGCCCGCGCCTGGGCCTGCGCCAGGCCTGCGCCCAGGCCAGGCAGGCTCGCTCAGGCCTCGGGCCAGGCCCAGGCCAGGCTCAGGCCCAGGCCTCAGGCTCAGGCTAGGCCCAGGCCCAGGCCCAGGCCCAGGCCCAGGCCCTGGCCTGGCCCAGGCCCAGGCTGCCCGGCCAGGCCCAGGCCCAGGCCCAGGCCCAGGCTCAGGCCAGGCCTGTGCCCAGGCCCAGGCCTGCGCTCAGGCCCAGGCCCAGGCCCAGGCCTGTGCCAGGCCCGGCCTGGCCCAGGCCTGGCCCAGGCTCAGCTCAGGCGTGCCAGGCCCAGGCCTCAGGCCTGGCCCAGGCTCAGGCCTGGCCAGGCTCAGGCCAGGCCCAGGCTCAGGCCTGTGCTAGGCCAGGCTTCAGGCCCAGGCCTGTGCTCAGGCCGTCCCGGCCTGTGCAGTGTGCCCTGCCCTGTGCTCAGGCCTGTGTTGGCCCAGGCCCAGGCTCTGGCCCAGGTCAGTGCTAGGCCGGTGTGCCTCAGGCCTGTGTTTGTGTTGTGTTCAGGCTCGGCCTTGTGCTTAGGTGTGTTGTGTTTGTGTTTGTGTGTGTGTTTGTGTTGTGTTTGTGTTTGTGTGTGTGTTTGTGTTTGTTTGTGTTTGTGTTTGTGTTTGTGTTTGTGTTTGTGTTTGTGTTTGTGTTTGTGTTTGTGTTTGTGTTTGTGTTTGTGTTTGTGTTTGTGTTTTGTTTTTTTTGTGTTTGTGTTTGTGTTTGTGTTTGTGTTTGTGTTTGTGTTTGTGTTTGTGTTTGTGTTTGTGTTGTGTTTGTGTTTGTGTTTGTGTTTGTGTTTGTGTTTGTGTTTGTGTTTGTGTTTGTGTTTGTGTTTGTGTCTGTGTTTGTGTTTGTGTTTGTGTTTGTATTTGTGTTTGTGTTTGTGTTTGTGTTTGTGTTTGTGTTTGTGTTTGTGTTTGTGTTTGTGTTTGTGTTGTGTTTTTTATATATATATATATATATATATAAAATAAATTTTTATATAATTTATATTTTTTTGTGTGTGTGTGTGTGTGTGTGTGTGTGTGTGTTGTGTTTATGCATGTGTTGTCTACGATCTGAAGAAAGAGGAATGTAATCAATGTAGCCGAGACAAGATATGTTCCGAATTACAGTTACTTTCCCACGAGTTTCCCAACTTCACGACTTCCTTGTACGGGACATGCCGCGTTTGTACTTGGGAATGACACAGACAATACGTTTCAGGTGATTCGTGTGGTCAGGTTTACGGTGTCGAGACTGCGACTTCCCGCTTCCACCAACAATCAGCGCAGACATTCGTACGGTAATTTTTTTAAAGGTTTTTCATGTATATTTAACCCAATTGCTTTTTCCAGAAACGTGTTTGAATATGAACAGTGCTTTTACAATAAATTGTTGAACTAACTTCCTCAAAAATCACGTAAAACCTGCCTTGTACCAAATGTACTCTCTGTGACTGTTAGGACTGACAATATCGCATCAATATGTAGCTTTTACCCACTTAACTAATGTAATAAAATAATAACTGAAATCAATTTACGCTTTGTAGTTTTGAAACGGATACAGCTGCACCAGCAACACGAACTGCCTACAACAGATATGGTTCGACACATTAGCAACGTGACGGAACTCACTCGTAACGCCTGTTCTACCGCCGGCAGACATGTGTTTCGCGAGACGGAGCGTCGAGAGATCAACAGTATCGAACTTCGCCCCTAGTCGGTCTGCCAGTAACGGCTTTGAACAGGGGATATCGGTAGAATTGGTGAAGACGTTTACAAGTACCATCGCTGACTTCTGGTAGATACGTACATAGTGGTATATGAAAGCATATATACAATGCAGTACAAAACATACGTTTAATAAAAAAGTGCATGTTACGTGACTTGAAAATGATATATTAGTTTGCCAAAATTTTTGATCCAGTATATTTCAATTGTCATTAAAACACGTGTGGAGAAACAAATCAGCAATTTAAAGTATAGTTTGTGTGCTGTTTTAGTAATGAGAGAAACCGTTATCGAAAATGGAGAAACGTATTCAACTATTTATGTTTACCTTTTTTAGACTTTAGTCTATTATTGGACACTGCGATATATGTCTAGTGAATTAAAATATTCGAAAACATTATTTAGATTACTTTATTTTCACAGTTGTGTATGTCACGTGCCAACGTTGAGTACGGGAGAGTGGGGCACCTTGAAGCATGGGCCGTAATTCCTTTAGAATAATAATGTTCGCATAGATATCGGCAGTGAATGATCAGCCTCTTGTGCTAGGTACGTAACTGCCACAGTCATAAACAGATGGGTTTATTTTAACGGGGTCTAAAGAATATTAACAAATGTCGATCATAAAATACAATTTTGAAGGTAAGTGTTGGTATTAGTGGTGCTATTGATCATGACTGCAAAAGTGCTTAATTAACACCAAACGTGGATAACACTACGCTCTGAACGTCTATTTTATCAAAATTAAAAACGTAACGAATGTGGCCGAGAGATAAGTTCTGAATTATACTTACTTTCCCACGAGTTTCCCCGAATAGACAAGATCCTTGTATGGGACGGACTCTGTTTGGTATTGGGAATAACAACGTCATGACTAATTATGAAGTTATTAATTGTTCACTTTTACTCTCATTTAAAACATAGGAACTGAGCTCATGTTATTCTACTAAGGTGATCAAAGTTTACGGATTGTTGACACCTTTACGGTCGTAAAGGCATACAAAACAAACCATAAGTATATTTTCAATTTTGTTTAACATAAAGTAGCTTAGAATGAGATAAATGATATATAGTTAGTTAACCAGATCGCGAGGTAGCGAATAACATTTCTGGAAACAGAATTGTAATGGATAATGGCACGATCAAAGTTGGCGCGTCGTTTGTTCACGCGACGTGTATCAAGCATCAGGCGTGTTCGACAGTGTATACGGATTATTTGCAGATCATATTTTTTTCCCACGATCTTACATAAATATGTTGCCCCAGGTTGACACTTGCGGATATGGAGGAAACACTCGAATATATAAACATAGATAGTTGCCTAAACATATGTTCCAGTGCCTGTCTTTACGTATATACGTCATTAGAAGCATAGTTGGGACAACGGGTCACGATTCAGCTAAAGCCTGTTCTTCAAGTAGGGGATCCTGCCAGGGCTAGTTTTGCAGGGCAAACAGCATTGGCTTGCAACGATGTGGTTTACTAAATATGGCTGATCCTTTGGCGCGTTATATTCTACAGTTAAAGCCAAACCAATATTTTCAAGGTGCCCAATGGTCTGCGCATTGCCGGACCGGGATCAGATTGCAAGGTTTTAAATGTACGAAACTCAAACTCAGTAAGTTGCCATATCACAAGCGACAACACTAGGTCACCTATCTGTCAATACACATTGTTTTACGAATCTAACCAAATTTAACCAACAGAGAAATTCCATCGTTTGCTTCACTTCACTTCACTTCATAAATTCAAACTAACTATTTCTTTGTAATGTTACCTGAATTCATGAGTTATGTCTAACGAGGGCCGTACATTCCAGGCTGTTATAGGTAGGTGCCTTCTTTTTTATCAGCGAGGAAAACGCATGTTTGAGGCAGGAACCAGCCGCAGGGTAATTACAGTCTACACCCGACACGTTGTACGGGACTTTTTTCCGCCAATCCTCCCCCGGGGTGAGCCGATCAAAGCGTACTTGAAAACGCTTTAGCTGTGTGACGTGGGGGCGAGCGCGTTGCCGCACCGGGACTAGATTGCAGGGTTTTAAATGTACGAAACACTTTATTTCTGCATTATTAGAACCTTGATAGCAATCGATAATAACAAAATCGTTTATAAGACATGTAAACTAGGAAGTTTCTCATTTTCGTTTATTATAATTAAATTTACAAATATTATTCGGTCCTTGTAAATAAATCGACGAAAATGACGACCGCAAGGAAATATAACACAGAGTAAGGGCTACCACCAGAGAAATGTAACTCGTCGAGCTGGTGGCAGATGGTGCTAGTCCCGTCTCACGTTACACATGTACACGCTCACATGAACTCTTCACTTTAGGAGACCAGTAGTTCCGCGTGCTTTATTCCGCGTAAATATAAAATAATTGGAATAACCGGACTAATATCATATTAACACCCCCCACATATATATATATATATATATATATATATACATATACATGCATATACGTACATGTATGTATGTATGTATATGTATATATGCATGTATGTATGTATGTATGTATGTATGTATGTATGTATGTATGTATGTATGTATGTATGTATGTATATATGTATGTATGTATGCATGTATGCATGTATGCTGTATGCGTGTATGTGTGTAGCTGTATGCGTGTATGAGTATGTGTATGTGTAGTGTAAGTGTATGTAGTGTAAGTGTAGTGTAGTAAGTGTAGTGTAGTGTAAGTGTAAGTGTAGTGTAGTGTAAGTGTAAGTGTAAGTGTAGTGTATGTGTATGTGTATGTGTATGTGTATGTGTATGTGTATGTGTATGTGTATGTGTATGTGTATGTGTATGTGTATGTGTATGTGTATGTGTAGTGTGTGTGTGTGTGTGTGTGTGTGTGTGTGCTGTTGTGTGTTGTGTGTGTGTGTGTGTTGTGTAGTGATGTGCATGTCATTGATGTGTATGTTTATGTTTCATGTGCATTGTGTGCTGTGCATGTGCATGTGCATGTGCATGTGCATGTGCATGTGTGCATGTGCTGTGCATGTGCATGTGCATGTCGCATGCTGTGCTGTGCATGGTGCATGTGCATGTGCAGCGTATGTGCATGTGCGTGTCATGTGATGATGGATGCTGCAGCGCATGTGCATGTGCTGTGCATGTGCATGTGCATGTGCATGTGCATGTGCATGTGCATGTGCATGTGCATGTGCTGTGCATGGCTGTGCATGTGCATGTGCATGTGCTGGCATGGCTGCAGTGATGCGTTGCGTGTGCTGTGCGTGTGCGTGTGCGTGTGCATGTGCGTGTCGTGTGCGTGCTGCGTGTGCGTGTGCGTGTGCGTGTGCGTGTGCGTGTGCGTGTGCGTGTGCGTGTGCGTGGTGCGTGTGCGTGTGCGTGTGCGTGTGCGTGTGCGTGTGCGTGTGCGTGTGCGTGTGCGTGTGCGTGTGCGTGTGCGTGTGCGTGTGCGTGTGCGTGTGCGGTGCGTGTGCGTGTGCGTGTGCGTGTGCGTGTGCGTGTGCGTGTGCGTGTGCTGCGTGTGCGTGTGCGTGTGCGTGTGCGTGTGCGTGTGCGTGTGCGTGTGCGTGTGCGTGTGCGTGTGCGTGTGCGTGTGCGTGTGCGTGTGCGTGTGCGTGTGCGTGTGCGTGTGCGTGTGCGTGTGCGTGTGCGTGTGCGTGTGCGTGTGCGTGTGCGTGTGCGTGTGCGTGTCGTGTGCGTGTGCGTGTGCGTGTGCGTGTGCGTGTGCGTGTGCGTGTGCGTGTGCGTGCGTGTGCGTGTGCGTGTGCGTGTGCGTGTGCGTGTGCGTGTGCGTGTGCGTGTGCGTGTGCGTGTGCGTGTGCGTGTGCGTGTGCGTGTGCGTGTGCGTGTGCGTGTGCGTGTGCGTGTGCGTGTGCGTGTGCGTGTGCGTGTGCGTGTGCGTGTGCGACGTGTTTAAATTAACATACACTGTTAATATGGTAATTATTATTCACAATTGTCTGGCGCTGTCATTGTTGTTAATTATCTCGTTGCAACTATAATGAGGTAACGCATGATACAACCGATGTAGTACGTCGGCTGCTCGGAGACTGATTTGATTCGCTTTTTGCAGAGGGACGGATCAAACACAACTCAAGGTTATGAACATTATGTGATTCTATCAAAGTTACGTCATTAGTAACAACGCAGTTGTGAGTCAGTCGCCTCAGCATCAAACATGGTTAATGGCGTCGAATACAGCTGTTAAGTCATGCGTGGCGAACACACTATAGCGGTCGTTGACAGACTGTCAATGTGCATTTCATGTGCAAATGTGTCAGTGGATTGATTCTGACGCTATGTCGACTGGGAGTTGTCGTGCAAGGTGTTTGCCTGTATTAGTTCTACTGGTTTATCGCATTTAAACACATGTGTGTATGTTCACTGTTGTATAAGAACGTCTATCCATGCAAATGAAAACATGCTTTCATAGCTTCGACCATTCAATTGATGTACAGGGTGGTTTATAAAAAGCAGTTTGCTGTCGCCAACTTAGAATGATGTCACTGTACATCATGTCCAATGTCGTTATGAAAAAGAACAAACGACGAGATTAATGTGTCTCTCTGACAATCGTTTCAACCTGTTACACATACACGTGATACATTTACCGATATAATTGGTTTTCTTTCAAGGACACGCATAAGTTTTGGTATGACGACCTTTGACAAAAAGTCGACCAATGTCTATGTGAGCTGCTATTTGTTTGTCTGAGTACTGCGTTGGGTAAATTGTAGTGCATATTCAGGATTTAGACGTTTCATGCTCAAGTCTCAAAATTATGTTAATGTTCTGAATATTGTGTGACTGGCATGAGTTTGATAAAGGAGCGAGAACGAGGCGTGGACATGGCATTCTGAGCTCGGTGCATCGACTAAGGTTGTTTAGCATCAGGCTCAAACGCCGACATGCCAAACCATACTCGCCAAGCTGGAAATGTCACAACGAACCTGTCACCAAGACAGCAATGCTGCACACCATATACGTCAAACCGCACGTGCATTAACATACCAATCAAACCGAACACATCACAGTGTCAACTCAGGCATGTCAGGTCGGCTGTGCCTGTGTTTTGGCGGCGACTTTATACCCGCCTGATTGCACCGTACACATAAGAAGGTTGTCAGTCACCCGTCTCCATATATCAATATTAGTGATTTAGTGAAGACATCGTTGTAGGCATGTAGGTAGTGCGGCCGACGCTGGCAGGTTAACAGGTGCATCAGAGTCGTCTACATTCGACGAGAGTCAGTTGTCATGACGTGCATATGTCGCTGTTGATCCTACATACACATGAATATATCGCGCCAGGACATTACAGTCGATTGCAGCCCATGGAAAATATGCAAATGACTTCCATAAAAGGACATCAATAAGTAATTCTAATTCCAAGATGTACGAAACCAGGAGGATGCAAATGGAGAAAGACCATTCGTGTGGGGTAGGGCGACCACTCATGTGGGGTAGGGCGACCACTCATGTGGGGTAGGGCGACCACTCGTGTGGAGTAGGGCGACCACTCCTGTGGAGTAGGGCGACCACTCATGTGGAGTAGGGCGACCACTCATGTGGGGTAGGGCGACCACTCATGTGGGGTAGGGCGACCACTCATGTGGAGTAGGGCGACCACTCATGTGGGGTAGGGCGACCACTCATGTGGGGTAGGGCGACCACTCATGTGGAGTAGGGCGACCACTCATGTGGAGTAGGGCGACCACTCATGTGGAGTAGGGCGACCACTCATGTGGAGTAGGGCGACCACTCATGTGGGGTAGGGCGACCACTCATGTGGAGTAGGGCGACCACTCATGTGGAGTAGGGCGACCACTCATGTGGGGTAGGGCGACCACTCATGTGGAGTAGGGCGACCACTCATGTGGAGTAGGGCGACCACTCATGTGGGGTAGGGCGACCACTCATGTGGGGTAGGGCGACCACTCATGTGGGGTAGGGCGACCACTCATGTGGGGTAGGGCGACCACTCATGTGGGGTAGGGCGACCACTCATGTGGGGTAGGGCGACCACTCATGTGGGGTAGGGCGACCACTCATGTGGGGTAGGGCGACCACTCATGTGGGGTAGGGCGACCACTCGTGTGGGGTAGGGCGACCACTCATGTGGAGTAGGGCGACCACTCATGTGGGGTAGGGCGACCACTCATGTGGGGTAGGGCGACCACTCGTGTGGGGTAGGGCGACCACTCATGTGGGGTAGGGCGACCACTCATGTGGGGTAGGGCGACCACTCATGTGGAGTAGGGCGACCACTCATGTGGGGTAGGGCGACCACTCATGTGGAGTAGGGCGACCACTCATGTGGAGTAGGGCGACCACTCATGTGGGGTAGGGCGACCACTCGTGTGGGGTAGGGCGACCACTCATGTGGAGTAGGGCGACCACTCATGTGGAGTAGGGCGACCACTCATGTGGGGTAGGGCGACCACTCATGTGGGGTAGGGCGACCACTCGTGTGGGGTAGGGCGACCACTCGTGTGGGGTAGGGCGACCACTCATGTGGGGTAGGGCGACCACTCATGTGGAGTAGGGCGACCACTCATGTGGGGTAGGGCGACCACTCATGTGGAGTAGGGCGACCACTCATGTGGGGTAGGGCGACCACTCATGTGGGGTAGGGCGACCACTCGTGTGGGGTAGGGCGACCACTCATGTGGAGTAGGGCGACCACTCATGTGGAGTAGGGCGACCACTCATGTGGAGTAGGGCGACCACTCATGTGGGGTAGGGCGACCACTCATGTGGAGTAGGGCGACCACTCATGTGGGGTAGGGCGACCACTCATGTGGGGTAGGGCGACCACTCATGTGGGGTAGGGCGACCACTCATGTGGGGTAGGGCGACCACTCGTGTGGGGTAGGGCGACCACTCATGTGGGGTAGGGCGACCACTCATGTGGGGTAGGGCGACCACTCATGTGGGGTAGGGCGACCACTCATGTGGGGTAGGGCGACCACTCATGTGGGGTAGGGCGACCACTCATGTGGGGTAGGGCGACCACTCATGTGGAGTAGGGCGACCACTCATGTGGGGTAGGGCGACCACTCATGTGGGGTAGGGCGACCACTCATGTGGAGTAGGGCGACCACTCATGTGGAGTAGGGCGACCACTCATGTGGAGTAGGGCGACCACTCATGTGGAGTAGGGCGACCACTCATGTGGGGTAGGGCGACCACTCATGTGGGGTAGGGCGACCACTCGTGTGGGGTAGGGCGACCACTCGTGTGGGGTAGGGCGACCACTCATGTGGGGTAGGGCGACCACTCATGTGGGGTAGGGCGACCACTCATGTGGAGTAGGGCGACCACTCATGTGGGGTAGGGCGACCACTCATGTGGGGTAGGGCGACCACTCATGTGGGGTAGGGCGACCACTCATGTGGAGTAGGGCGACCACTCATGTGGAGTAGGGCGACCACTCATGTGGAGTAGGGCGACCACTCATGTGGGGTAGGGCGACCACTCATGTGGAGTAGGGCGACCACTCATGTGGAGTAGGGCGACCACTCATGTGGGGTAGGGCGACCACTCATGTGGAGTAGGGCGACCACTCATGTGGGGTAGGGCGACCACTCATGTGGAGTAGGGCGACCACTCATGTGGAGTAGGGCGACCACTCATGTGGGGTAGGGCGACCACTCATGTGGGGTAGGGCGACCACTCATGTGGGGTAGGGCGACCACTCATGTGGGGTAGGGCGACCACTCATGTGGGGTAGGGCGACCACTCATGTGGGGTAGGGCGACCACTCATGTGGGGTAGGGCGACCACTCGTGTGGGGTAGGGCGACCACTCATGTGGGGTAGGGCGACCACTTTGTAAGTTCGCACAATGGGTAGATGACTGAGTAAACGACAACTAAGGATGTAAAGAGTATGTTGTAGGGCGATGTATTTTCGGCCAGACCGTTCTATGACATATGGATCTGTATTGATTGTCAGGTGCCCTGCGCAGGTAAACTCATGTATAATGCTTACATCTGCTGTGTATATCACCGATGCTGAATTATCAGTTTGAATTAAGGTATAATATAACACATTATTAGGCGTATAAAGTTAGGCAGCATTCTATTGTTCACGGTAAAGAATACTATGTTCATGACAAATCCAATTGTGGACCTAATTAAAAATACTACCGATGCTTTAATACGAAATTCGAGGAACTCTTCTGACTTATACAAACATCTTTAAATAAATATATATAATTTCGCATCACCTGATCCTGTAAGAATACATGTGACTTTAACTTGCGTGTGTTTGTGACTGTGACTATATATATATATATATATATATATATATATATATATATATATATATATATATATATATATAAATGCTGTCACAGTCA
>JAODUO010001768.1:30000-32500 GCA_025642075.2 Ridgeia piscesae
CACACTCACACTCACACTCACACTCACACTCACACTCACACTCACACTCACACTCACACTCACACTCACACTCACACTCACACTCACACTCACTCACACTCACACTCACACTCACACTCACACTCACACTCACACTCACCACACTCACTCACTCACTCACACTCACTCACACTCACACTCACACTCACACTCACACTCACACTCACACTCCCACTCACACTCACACTCACACTCACACTCACACTCACACTCACACTCACACCACTCACACTCACTCACACTCACACTCACACTCACACTCACACTCACACTCACACTCACTCACACTCACACTCACACTCACACTCACACTCACACTCACACTCACACTCACACCAATGGCGTAACCAGAGGGCAGCCAAGGGGGCCTGCCCCCAACTCACCCACTCACTCATTCACTCATTCACTCATTCACTCATTCACTCATTCACTCACACTCACACTCACACTCACACTCACACTCACACTCACACTCACACTCACACTCACACTCACACTCACACTCACACTCACACTCACACTCAATTCCGTCACTCACACTCACACTCACACTCACTCACACTCACACTCACACTCACACTCACACTCACACTCACACTCACACTCACTCACACTCACTCACACTCACACTCACACTCACACTCACACTCACACTCACACTCACACTCACACTCACACTCACACTCACACTCACACTCACACTCACACTCACTCACACTCACACTCACACTCACACTACACTCACACTCACACTCACACTCACACTCACACTCACTCACTCACACTCACACTCACTCACACTCACACTACACTCACACTCACACTACATCACACTCACACTCACACTCACACTCACACTCACACTCACACTCACACTCACACTCACACTCACACTCACACTCACACTCACACTCACACTCACACTCACACTCACACTCACACTCACACTCACACTCACAGCCACATTGGAATTAACTGTTTTGCCATCACTGATTTGGAAGCGTGCCAGTTGCAGAAAAAGATGCGGTACACCAATTCAGTGTGCACCGCTGATAATTGATAATTATACTGTTTTCGTCACCTCTACGGGTTCATCAACAGAAATCAAGCGTAGCTGAACGAATGAAACATCTTCCTTTCAACTTAGCCGCTGTGTTGAGAGGGTTAGTTTCTTCATCTTCCCGCACGTTCGTTTGATGCCGTTGTAAGATATTATGTTAGTGCTGATTAGGCAAAACATCTATATTTATGAAATATATAAACAGTGTAACGATATCAATTCGCCTACAAGTTTGGGTGCAGTTTCTTCACTAAATATAACCATATCGTATATTACAAGTAAGTGTTCCATTGCGGAATAAATTATGGAACAATGTCGATCAAATGCACAGAGTGAGATCATTAATCTTTCCCCTATAGACTAGAGTGACAAGCTGGCCCGCTGCCCTGAAGCCGCCGTGGACCACTGGCTGCCATCTACTTGCACGGCAGAAAGTGCTGTACTCACTGGCAGGATATATAGAATAGAACTGTTGAGCAACGTAATAAATGTAAAAAAAACTGCCAAGACGAAATTATTAACTTGGATATGTGTCGCTGTGCCCCAAGCCCTAGGGCAAATTAAGACAGCTCGTGATTAATTTCTCGAGTAGGCCGGCAGGGCCAGTTGTTGAATATTTTGAATTGGTTCACTGTGTTGGTTGGTGAGTAATTAGGGGAAGGGCTGTGAACCGGATTATATAGAACCCAAACACTGGACAGTTCGGTGGTTGACACTGATGTCAGCAATATTAATCCATTTGGGGACATGCTGGCTACAACAGTCATTGTGAAGTAGCAAGTATGGTTATTTCCTGTTGGCCACATCACATTCGAACGGAATCTTGACCTGAAGGTGGAAAGGGAAACTGTGGCCATTTTAAGGAAACCTGTTACTATGACATCCCTGCTATTTTGTTGTAGTTTGCCTAATTTTATTTATTTATTGTTATTACTATTGACACAGTATAATTAGTTAGTTGATTATCTTAATATTACTACTTTTCTACCTTTCTACCTTTTCTACTACTGTTGTTGTTAATAATGTTGGCAGCTCTGTTTTGTTGTTGTTTTCCCTATTCTCTCATCCACTTTGCATGGTCTGCTCGCCAATGTCTTTGGAGGACGGATTTCAGTTGGTTCATTTTTAAATGACGTTGTTTGCTAAAACACCACAACAATTGTGGATCTGGTAGAATAACAAATTAAATAGTACTAAGCTGAAATCACCCGTCACACAGTGAGACACTGTATACTAAGTATAAGCCTGTTGATTTGTTTCATACTGGCATATTAGTGAGGCAACTTTTTGAACACATTGTACACAATTAAACATCACTGGCTACCTGATGTAAGTAAATACAATTTAATAACGTGATAATTATGTAGAAACCTTGGTGCAGTCCTAAGTATATACAGGGGC
>JAODUO010001768.1:37500-65090 GCA_025642075.2 Ridgeia piscesae
ATGAATGTATGTATGTATGTATGTATGAATGTATGTATGTATGTATGTATGTATGTATGTATGTATGTATGTATGTATGTATGTATGTATATATGCATATATGTGTATGTATGAATGTATGTATGTATGTATGTATGTATGTATGTATGTGTATGTATGTATGTATGTATGTATGTATGTATGTATGTATGTATATATGTATGTATGTATGAATGTATGAATGTATGTATGTATGTATGTATGTATGTATGTATGTATGTATGTATGTATGTATGTATGTATGTATGTATGTATGTATGTATGTACGTATATATGCATATATGTGTATGTATGAATGAATGTATGTATGAATGAATGTATGTATGTATGTATGTATGTATGTATGTATGTATGTATGTATGTATGTATGTATGTATGTATGTATGTATGTATGTATGTATGTATGTATGTATGTATGTATGTATTTATGTATGTATGTATGTATGTATGTATGTATGTATGTATGTATGTATGTATGCATGTATATATGTATGTATGTTTTTATGTTAGGCCTACATATATGTCTATATGTGTGTCTATGTAGGTAGGTATGTCTCCTTGTATGTATTCTTTAGTCAGTCGGTCGGTCGGTCGTTCGTTCGTTCGTTGTTCGGTCGTTCGGTCGTTCGGTCGTTCGGTCGTTCGGTCGTTCGGTCGTTCGGTCGTTCGGTCGTTCGGTCGTTCGGTCGTTCGGTCGTTCGGTCGTTCGGTCGTTCGGTCGTTCGGTCGTTCGGTCGTTCGGTCGTTCGGTCGTTCGGTCGTTCGGTCGTTCGGTCGTTCGGTGTTCGGTCGTTCGGTCGTCGTTCGGTCGTTCGGTCGTTCGGTCGTTCGGTCGTTCGGTCGTTCGGTCGTTCGGTCGTTCGGTCGTTCGGTCGTTCGGTCGTTCGGTCGTCGGTCGTTCGGCGTTCGGTCGTTCGGTCGTTCGGTCGTCGGTCGTTCGGTCGTTCGGTCGTTCGGTCGTTCGGTCGTTCGGTCGTTCGGTCGTTCGGTCGTTCGGTCGTTCGGGCGTTCGGTCGTTCGGTCGTTCGGTCGTTCGGTCGTTCGGTCGTTCGGTCGTTCGGTCGTTCGGTCGTTCGGTCGTTCGGTCGTTCGGTCGTTCGGTCGTTCGGTCGTTCGTCGTTCGTCGTTCGGTCGTTCGGTCGTTCGGTCGTTCGGTCGTTCGGTCGTTCGGTCGTTCGGTCGTTCGGTCGTTCGGTCGTTCGGTCGTTCGGTCGTTCGGTCGTTCGGTCGTTCGGTCGTTCGGTCGTTCGGTCGTTCGGTCGTTCGGTCGTTCGGTCGTTCGGTCGTTCGGTCGTTCGGTCGTTCGGTCGTTCGGTCGTTCGGTCGTTCGGTCGTTCGGTCGTTCGGTCGTTCGGTCGTTCGGTCGTTCGGTCGTTCGGTCGTTCGGTCGTTCGGTCGTTCGGTCGTTCGGTCGTTCGGTCGTTCGGTCGTTCGGTCGTTCGGTCGTTCGGTCGTTCGGTCGTTCGGTCGTTCGGTCGTTCGGTCGTTCGGTCGTTCAATCGATCAATCGATCAATCAATCAATCGATCAATCGATCAGTCGATCAATCGATCAATCGATCAATCGATCAATCGATCAATCGATCAATCGATCAATCGATCAATCTATCAATCGATCAATCGATCAATCGATCAACCGATCAACCGATCAACCGATCAACCGATCAACCGATCAATCGATCAATCGATCAACCGATCAATCGATCAATCGATCGATCGTTCAAGCAAACTATCAAACTATCAAACAATCAAAAATCAAACAATTAATCAATCAATACATCAATACGTCAATAAATAAAATAATCAAGCAATCAATCAATCAGTCAGTCATACATTGGTAAGTATGATGGTAGAATATTGTGTGTGTGTATGTGCGTGTTTGTTTGTTTATTTGTTTGTGTGTGTGTGTGTGTGTGTGTGTGTGTGTGTGTGTGTGTGTGTGTCGTGCGTGCGTGCATGCGTGCATGCCGTGGTACGTGTGAGCGTGCATGGGTGCCAAAATGCGTGTATATATAATTTCATATTTATATCCCCAGTTGGTGAGATTCTCTCGGACAGACAAGTTATACACTCACTAAACACATTTTTATGTTTCTATTTCTTTCTTCCATAATAACTTCTTGTTGGGTGATTGTGTCGTCATCTTTGACCCAAGTAAGACGTGAACGTACATACAGAGCCCGTATTGTTTCAGGAAGCTACCACAGGCACGGAAGGCCGAATTTGTTGCACGATATATTGATATTTACGAAACAAGCAAACTCATAGTTGTGTGAATCATATTGGAATGTGTTGGTTCTTAATTGTTATTTTAATAGTTTTCTCAGTGAGACGAATACTACAAAATTGTCGTAAAACCATCTGAAATAAAATTATAGACAGTATGTAAAGAAAGTAGACAAGCGAAGTAGACAAGTAGACAAAGTATATAAAGAAAAGTAGAACTACCGGTACGACATACGCAGATAATATATGGGACAACTTTGATTGCGCATAATTCTGATAAAACAAACATTCTTTACCCAGTCAATGTGTCTTCAATAGTTGAAACAACATTACCGTCGACCCGGTAGCCAACGTATCGATGTAGATAAATTATTGCCTTAGCATACACCGAAATATTAACATGTATGACGACCTAAGGTTAAAACAGTAGATATCTCACGAATAGTATATATCATATGTTGCAATAATAAGAGGACGAGAGTGACAACAAGAAAAACAACAATTGCATGGAATCTTTAATTGTCACACATCGATGATGACGGATATAATGTAATTTCACCTTCAGCGATGACGTCAGGTGTTCACCCGCATTAGAGCAAGCGTCACACTACGACACTGAACGTCATGGTCAATGCTACCAATTTGACAAGCGACGTGTGGTCACTGTCACCCGTCACTCCTACCAACATCATCAACGGACTGACCACGCCGTCCAGTGACGACGCGATGGACCGTGAACTACGGTGGGGCGCTGTCACTCTGACCCTGGTCATCGTCGCCAGCATCCTGGGCAATGTGCTCGTGTGTCTGGCCGTGTGCTGGGAGAGACGACTCCAGAACATGACAAACTTCTTCCTCATGTCTCTCGCCGTCGCCGACCTCCTCGTGTCCGTCCTCGTCATGCCCTTCGCCATGGTCGTCGAACTCTACGGTGAGGACAGTGTCTTGTGTCAGTTAAATTGTCGCCAATTGTGGCGTTACACCATTGCCTAACCTTTACACGATAAAAGTACGTAACAGGTACTCCATATACAAAATCTGGTGTCTAATTTATGTATTAGCTGTTAGTTCGGACGTCAGCAAGTGAAGTGTGCATTACGGTCTACATGTTTTATTTTTGCATTTTCGTGACCTAAACCACTATGTCAATAATCCGACGGGTGTCACCCTGGCACCCACCAGCGTTTTTGTATAAATCTATTGAATATCTCGAATTAATGGAGTCGCTTAGGGGAATGATCGTGACACGTTGGATCAAAAGACAACATTTTAACAGTAGCACCTTGGCAACGTACCATTTTTGAGAGAGGGTCGCCCGATTTTAAAGGTCAAGGTCAGGTCAAACATTAAATAAATGTCACAATCTCTTTTCTAACAGTTGTTCAATATCTCGAGACTTATATATTATGTTTACAAGCTTCCAAAGGCTGCTTTACATATAGTTCAATTGCCGCTCCCATGGTTACAATGATGGACTTACGAAGTGTCTATATACGTTTTGTTTTGGTACATTTGTCAATGGGGGGGGGGTAATTGATGACATCCAGTGAAGTTGTCATTCAGACATCCTTGGGGAATTTATTTATATGCAAATTAGTGCGGTCATTATCGAAAAACATAGTTTATTCAAACGTATGCAAGATACTGTCACAAAATATTGCTTATACCTTTATTTTCAAGGTCAATGATTAGGACAAAACACTATTAGAAAGTATTTATTCCGAATATGCAAGTTTGTCACAGCCATTAATATAAATCCTTCATTCTTCAATATACCCGAAAGTATGCATGATCATGAATTAAAATTTAGTCTATGTATATACATTTTAGCGGTCAGTGATTATGATAAAGACATTTTAGTAAGTACTTTGCCAAAAATTATAAGCGACAACGCCTGTTTGCAGGTTTCTTCCCGTTCGACCCGGCCGTGTGTGTCGTGTGGGCGACAGTCGACGTGATGATGTGTACCGCCTCCATCTGGCACATGTGTACCATGTCCATGGACCGCTACTTCACCCTCAAGTACCCCATGAAGGTACGTGTCTCTAGTTCACTTTCACGTACCGCATGAAGGTATATGTCTATATTTCACTATCAAGTACCCCATGACGGTACGTGTCTCTAGTTCACTTTCACGTACCGCATGAAGGTATATGTCTATATTTCACTATCAAGTAACCTATGAAGACGCGTGTCTCTATTTTACTATCAAGTACCCCATGGTGGGACATGTTTCTATTTCATTCTCCAATATCCTATAAAGGTACGTCACTCTCAAGTTCCCCATGAAGTACTTTCTCTATATAACTATCTAGTAACGATGGACATACCTGTATCTACTTCACTCTAAAGTACACGTCTCTATTTCACATTCGAACCACACATACGTGCGTCTATCCAATGAACCTCTGACGTCATTTGTATACTTCATACTCAAATACTCAACAACGTTGTACGTATGGTCACACAACACACCACGACTATCAAATGGATGCACGTCTCTACTTCACACTCAAATATACCTATATAGGTGTACGCAAATACTTCAACACCATTTACCACGTGATGGTACTTACCTTTGTTACACATTCAAATACGAGGAGAAAGAACACGACGCAGGAAGTCTTTCTTTTTCGCCCTCAAGTTTTCTAATACAAAATACCACTCGATGTTTCTGTTTCACACTTTCAGAATCCCATTAAAGTGTGTATTTTTGGCAACGCAATCAATTACCCTATGAAGGTGCCTACTTCTCGATGTACGGGTATATAATTCACACTCAAATATAAATAACATATGTATGTGCGTATATCGATGGTACAGAAGTAATATGGGATAAATGTAGTTTTAGATTTTAACATGACGTACTCCGACCGATGTACCATCGGCCGGAGTACGTCATGGTCCTGGGCATTTATGACTCAACCATTATATGACATTTATGACTCAACCATTATAGGTAATTATATTGCAGTGTGAAATTGAGAATTGTACCACGTGAATTTGTAGATTAAAATTAATTGTATTGTGTAATTTAGGTATATGAATTTCACTCACCTCAAGTACCCACATGATGTCTCCTGTACCTACTTTATATTCAGTTACCGACGTTGGAACCAATACATTAACTACCGTGTTTAATAATTTAAGACACTAACGGCCCGATGACTGGACATGTTGTAGTATGGCCGCAACAAGACGAAGTCAATGGTCATCGTCAAGATCACCTTCGTCTGGGTAGTGTCCACCGCCATATCGTGTCCAGTGCTGGTGTACGGCTTCAGCGACTATACAAACTTGTACATCGACGGTGACTGTACACCGAGGATACGTAACTTCGTCATCTACGGCTCCGTGTTCGCCTTCTACGTGCCGCTCCTCACCATGGTCCTCACGCACGGCCTCACCATCCGCACCCTACGCCGCACTCACTCCGCCATGCTGCGTTATGTCGATGGCAAACTCCCTACAGAGCGAGCCACTGTCACCACCCACCATGGACACCAACAACCGAACACACTGGCATCGGAGGAGGGAAGACAACGTCGGGGAGGAAACATCGTGACGACACGCCGGACAGAGCCTGCCACTGCCGAAACATACGGCCACACGAAAGTGCGACCCGTCGATGTAATTTCAACCCACCCCGTTGTCACAAAGATGGCTGACCAGGACCAGGGTAATTTACATAACCTTACTTGTGTACACTCTTTCCAAGACGGTTCATTCAAGCAAGACGTGCCATGCAATGTCCCTACGTGCGCGGGTAAGCGTTGTTTGCTATCAACCTCACAGCCTCATCTGCCCAGCGTGTCTCCGCTACGGCGTCTGTCGACTCCCTCAGTGTCCCATGATACTTGTGACATGCGTCGCGCCACCAGTTACTTGAGTGTACGTGACCGCGACTCGGCTGACAGCTACTATGGCCCTTGGTGTGTGACGTCACTTAACAGTGTACTAACTCGGCAAGGCGTTGTGACGGAGACTGCCGACAACGACACCTGGAGCGACACTGACGAACCGCATATAGTAGGCAAATTGACCTTGATTGAGAATGAGATGGACGAGTGTCTCACTTGTCGATCGCCAGGTGGCACACCATTCGTCGACGATGGTGATCGGCACTCCATACTGCCTACAGATACATACACTGAACATGTGCCACTAGTCTATAGTGGTCCCCTCCAGTGTGCTGTTTGTATGTCTTTCGTAGGAAAGAAAGACAGCTCGCGTTCACACATAATTAAGTCGGCTTATCTAGGCAAAAGTGCCACGTCTGATAACTACATTTTGTCGAACTGCTGTATATCTAACAATGGCGACTCTGCGAATATTATATTGAGGGATACAATGAGTTCCTCTTCTGCACGCAGGGTTGTGCCCGTCCGTGACCGAAATAACTCATCTACAACATGTCTTGCCAAAGACACGCTGCACCACAGCTCGCAGGATGCGTCATTTGACGGATTCAGGAAGACAACCGATGGATGTATTACACCAACAAGTCACCCGACCAACTCTTGTGTGTCACACCCGCCAAGTGGTTCGACTAACGTGCCAAGACCGGATGATACAAACATGTCTAGCAATAACCGCTTCACGGACAGCGACTGTCCTTCCCCGTGTAACCAGTACAACATGTCACCGAGAGATCGCTACGACACAATGCTTTCACCAACTGCAGCGCCGATGTGCGGTAAAAACCGCTTAATAAGATTTCTCCGCCGCGAGAGGGCGGCACATTGGAGAATGTTTGGGTGTGTGCATCGGAGAAAAAATAAGCGTGACTCGGTGTACATTCCCAGGCGGATGTTGACAAACGAGCGGAAAGCGTCAAAGGTTCTTGGGATCATTGTCGCCGTGTTCCTTGTGCTGTGGACCCCGTTCTTTGTCATGAACATCCTCTCTGTCGTCTGTCCACTGTGCATGTCCGCCGTGACATCATCGATGTCGTCGTCCATTGTGTGGCTCGGGTACTTGTCGTCACTCGCCAACCCCGTCATCTACACCATGTTCAACACAGCCTTCAGACAGGCCTTTTACCGCATCCTCACGTGTCAGTATCGACGACAGTCGGCCTTCTACTACAATAAGACGGCCGAGTCGACGTGTCTGAGCAATAGCATGAGACAGCGGAGTCAACACGGAGTGTTGTCGAGACACGACGTGTAGTATGCACTGTTGTTTTAAATACCAACATCATGAATCGATCGTCACCAGCTAATACAATCCAACTAGTTCAATCAATCCACAAACGATCGTGTCATAACAGCGCAGTGGCATATTATATTACACACACACACACACGCACACGCACACGCACACGCACACGCACACGCACACGCACACGCACACGCACACGCACACGCACACGCACACGCACACGCACCGCAGCACGCGCACGCACCGCACACGCACACGCACACGCACACGCACACGCACACGCACACGCACACGCACACGCACACGCACGCCACGCACAGCACACGCACACGCACACGCACGCACGCACACGACACGCACACGCACACGCACACGCACGCACCCCACACGCGCACACGCACACGCACACGCACACGCACACGCACACGCACACGCACACGCACACGCACACGCACACGCACACGACACGCACACGACACGCACACGCACACGCACACGCACACGCACGCACACACACGCACACACAACACACACACCACACACACACGCACGACACACACACACACACACACACGCACACACGACACACACACACACACACACACGCACACACACACACACACACACACACACACAGGCCCAGCGCGGGATGGAAATCTGAGCCGGCAGCCCGCCCCGCAAATTACAATTCAGCCCGCAGTCCGCTCCGCATATTGGTCATCTCCTGGCCCGCAGCCCGGCCCCGCCTCGCCCGCCCAAACCGTCAGTAGTAGCGCTGTTGTCATCAGCAGGCAGGTGCTGCCAATGCGGGTTTCTTTTTGCCTGCCTGCGCCCTTCCCGCTCGGAGGTGAGCTCCTAATACTCCCTAATAAACTACAGCTGGGCCTGGCTCTGTTTATGGTAGTTAAATGTGACACAAAATACCTTGTAGTGGTAATGTCTCCTGGCGAGAAAATTGGTGGATGTAGAGGTTTGAAATTGGTGGTGTATAAAATTTGAAAAACAAGCGGAAATATTGATTGATAAGTATTATTCTTGTGTTAAGGTTATTCATAAAGTGGTACTGGACATATATTGAGTAGTAGTTTTGGTTAAAGTTTGTTAGTTAACAGTATTTTTGAACAGATTAGTATAGTGGGTGACAAAAGGGTAATCTAGGCTTCGACAAATTATAAACAAGATTGAGCAAATCTCTTTATTTGATATAGTATATAAGAGATAAAGCAATAAGAGTAACAACTACATATGTAAGATAAAACTGTGAATGGGTATCATTGTTATTAAAAATAAACAAGCGTTTTAGTAGGAAACCCTTGTTTGTTTATATAGGTAGTGTCCAACGTTTCCGCTAGGGAACGGTACCAGTACAGACTAAACTTATTATTCATGGTAGTATAGGTAGTAAGTTGTTTATTAAATAAAGTGTGCTGCAGTTGCTGTACACAATAAACAAACAGTCTTTCTAAAGACTAAGTTGGTTTAAACTAAGAGTTGATTTTGACAAATAGTAATATGGCACCTGGCAAGCGGCAAGTGAAGGCAAGGACGCACTTGGTGTGTAAGCACTGCCACAGCTTGGTGGATTTTGCCGTATCGGGGTGCGGAAAAACTTGGTCAGAGACAACGGAGGAAGGGTTTACGTTCCAATGTTTAGGGTGTTGGAAAGTGGACTGTCTGACAGCTAGGCTAACGGATATTGTGAAGGGGATGCAGAGTGGAGGGAGGGTGATTGCAATGACAACAAATGGAGAAAGAACAACAGGAAACATGATATGCAGGAAGGTGACAGGGGAGAAAGTGACAGTAGAGAAGGAGGGAGGGACAAAGGGACAGGAGATGAGAGAAGTAGATGCCACAGGAGGTAAGACGAATTGAAGAAAGGAAGTGAGAGGTGATGTGACCAAACGGAAGTCAATAACAAGGACGATGACAGGAAGAAAAGAGACCGGAAAGAAAGGAACAACAGAGAAAGCGGCAGGGGGAAAAGTCAGCAACCAGGGAGATGCAAAACGGAGGAGCTCCTCTGAAGCAGTGATCGAGGGGGCATTGAGAACAGAAAGGGTATTTATGGGAGACTCCATTTTGCGAAAGACAGACAGGACATTAAGCAAAGGAGAAGACGTTGTTGTTTGTCTTCCGGGGGCTAGGATAGAGCATGTGACTGAACGGGTAGAGAACGTATTGGGGCATGGCCAAGGGGGGTCTATATTAGTACATGTAGGGACGAACAATGCAGACAGGGATGGAACAACCAGGATAGTAAAGAGATACAGAGAGTTGGTAGAGACACTGAAGAAGACGAGAGTTGAACATATCATACTCTCAGGAATCTTGCCAGTGATGAGGGGAAGGGGAACAACATTAGCCAGTTATCATAACATAGTTAAACGCACACACACACACACACACACACACACACACACACACACACACACACACACACACACACACACACACACACACACACACACACACACACACACACACACACACACACACACACACACACACACACACACACACATACACACACACACACACTCACACACACACACACACATGCAGCTATGCACGACACATAGTTGCGTGCACACATCTATGAACACAGGCACGCATGCACAGGATATATTCGTCGGACACATGCAGTCGTGCAAGCAACACACAGTGTCAAACACACTATCAGGTAATCCACCAACTAATAGGCACAGACAATGTGCACATTTTGAGAAAAATTGCCCGGGCTAACAATGCTGAGCCCGCACCCGCCCCGCAACTATGTCATTAGTCCCAACCCTCCCTGACCCGTATATTTCGACATATCCTGGCCATCATTATATATATAATATATATATATATATATATATATATATATATATATATATATATATATATATATATATATATATATATAATATATACAATTATATCCCTTTTTTTTATTTGTATTTATTTGAAATACCTACAGATATAATAAAGGCAATAACGTAAACATCAAGGAGCACGCATGTACATGTGTACATAATTACCTATATGCAGATAAATATATACATAATGATGTAATCTGATCGATATGTGTAATTAATTTGAAAGGTGTCATCGGGTATATAAATAAAGGTGCAACACATTATAAGTCTTCTTATTCGCCAGGTGGCAGTAGCGCTGTTGTCATCAGCAGGCAGGTGCTGCCAATGCGGGTTTCTTTTTGCCTGCCTGCGCCCTTCCCGCTCGGAGGTGAGCTCCTAATACTCCCTAATAAACTACAGCTGGGCCTGGCTCTGTTTATGGTAGTTAAATGTGACACAAAATACCTTGTAGTGGTAATGTCTCCTGGCGGGAAAATTCGTGGATGTAGAGGTTTGAAATTGGTGGTGTATAAAATTTGAAAAACAAGCGGAAATATTGATTGATAAGTATTATTCTTGTGTTAAGGTTATTCATAAAGTGGTACTGGACATATATTGAGTAGTAGTTTTGGTTAAAGTTTGTTAGTTAACAGTATTTTTGAACAGATTAGTATAGTGGGTGACAAAAGGGTAATCTAGGCTTCGACAAATTATAAACAAGACTTGAGCAAATCTCTTTATTTGATATAGTATATAAGAGATAAAGCAATAAGAGTAACAACTACATATGTAAGATAAAACTGTGAATAGGTATCATTGTTATTAAAAATAAACAAGCGTTTTAGTAGGAAACCCTTGTTTGTTTATATATGTAGTGTCCAACGTTTCCGCTAGAGAACGGTACCAGTACAGACTAAACTTATTGTTCATGGTAGTATAGGTAGTAAGTTGTTTATTAAATAAAGTGTGCTGCAGTTGCTGTACACAATAAACAAACAGTCTTTCTAAAGACTAAGTTGGTTTAAACTAAGAGTTGATTTTGACAAATCGTAATATGGCACCTGGCAAGCGGCAAGTGAAGGCAAGGAGGCACTTGGTGTGTAACCACTGCCACAGCTTGGTGGATTTTGCCGTATCGGGGTGCGGAAAAACTTGGTCAGAGACAACGGAGGAAGGGTTTACGTTCCAATGTTTCGGATGTTGGAAAGTGGACTGTCTGACAGCAGAGTTAGCTAGGCTAACGGATATTGTGAAGGGGATGCAGAGTGGAGGGAGGGTGATTGCAATGACAACAAATGGAGAAAGAACAACAGGAAACATGACATGCAGGAAGGTGACAGGGGAGAAAGTGACAGTAGAGAAGGAGGGAGGGACAAGGGGACAGGAGATGAGAGAAGTAGATGCCACGGGAGGTAAGACGAATGGAAGAAAGGAAGTGAGAGGTGATGTGACCAAACGGAAGTCAATAACAAGGACGATGACAGGAAGAAAAGAGACCGGAAAGAAAGGAACAACAGAGAAAGCGGCAGGGGGAAAAGTCAGCAACCAGGGAGATGCAAAACGGAGGAGCTACTCTGAAGCAGTGATCGAGGGGGCATTGAGAACAGAAAGGGTATTTATGGGAGACTCCATTTTGCGAAAGACAGACAGGACATTAAGCAAAGGAGAAGACGTTGTTGTTTGTCTTCCGGGGGCTAGGATAGAGCATGTGACTGAACGGGTAGAGAACGTATTGGGGCATGGCCAAGGGGGTCTATATTAGTACATGTAGGGAAGAACAATGCAGACAGGGATGGAACAACCAGGATAGTAAAGAGATACAGAGAGTTGGTAGAGACACTGAAGAAGACGAGAGTTGAACATATCATACTCTCAGGAATCTTGCCAGTGATGAGGGGAAGGGGAACAACATTAGCCAGTTATCATAACATAGTTAAACGCACACACACACACACACACACACACACACACACACACACACACACACACACACACACACACACACACACACACACACACACACACACACACACACACACACACACACACACACACACACACACACACACACATGCAGCTATGCACGACACATAGTTGCGTGCACACATCTATGAACACAGGCACGCATGCACAGGATATATTCGTCGGACACATGCAGTCGTGCAAGCAACACACAGTGTCAAACACACTATCAGGTAATCCACCAACTAATAGGCACAGACAATGTGCACATTTTGAGAAAAATTGCCCGGGCTAACAATGCTGAGCCCGCACCCGCCCCGCAACTATGTCATTAGTCCCAACCCTCCCTGACCCGTATATTTCGACATATCCTGGCCATCTATATATATATATATATATATATATATATATATATATATATATATATATATATATATATAAAGTATATCCACATCAATTTATTTTATTTGTATTTATTTGAAATACCTACAGATATAATAAAGGCAATAACGTAAACATCAAGGAGCACGCATGTACATGTATACATAATTACCTATATGCAGATAAATATATACATAATGATGTAATCTGATCGATATGTGTAATTAATTTGAAAGGTGTCATCGGGTATATAAATAAAGGTGCAACACATTATAAGTCTTCTTATTCGCCAGGTGGCAGTAGCGCTGTTGTCATCAGCAGGCAGGTGCTGCCAATGCGGGTTTCTTTTTGCCTGCCTGCGCCCTTCCCGCTCGGAGGTGAGCTCCTAATACTCCCTAATAAACTACAGCTGGGCCTGGCTCTGTTTATGGTAGTTAAATGTGACACAAAATACCTTGTAGTGGTAATGTCTCCTGGCGGGAAAATTGGTGGATGTAGAGGTTTGAAATTGGTGGTGTATAAAATTTGAAAAACAAGCGGAAATATTGATTGATAAGTATTATTCTTGTGTTAAGGTTATTCATAAAGTGGTACTGGACATATATTGAGTAGTAGTTTTGGTTAAAGTTTGTTAGTTAACAGTATTTTTGAACAGATTAGTATAGTGGGTGACAAAAGGGTAATCTAGGCTACGACAAATTATAAACAAGATTGAGCAAATCTCTTTATTTGATATAGTATATAAGAGATAAAACAATAAGAGTAACAACTACATATGTAATATAAAACTGTGAATAGGTATCATTGTTATTAAAAATAAACAAGCGTTTTAGTAGGAAACCCTTGTTTGTTTATATATGTAGTGTCCAACGTTTCCGCTAGAGAACGGTACCAGTACAGACTAAACTTATTGTTCATGGTAGTATAGGTAGTAAGTTGTTTATTAAATAAAGTGTGCTGCAGTTGCTGTACACAATAAACAAACAGTCTTTCTAAAGACTAAGTTGGTTTAAACTAAGAGTTGATTTTGACAAATCGTAATATGGCACCTGGCAAGCGGCAAATGAAGGCAAGGAGGCACTTGGTGTGTAACCACTGCCACAGCTTGGTGGATTTTGCCGTATCGGGGTGCGGAAAAACTTGGTCAGAGACAACGGAGGAAGGGTTTACGTTCCAATGTTTCGGATGTTGGAAAGTGGACTGTCTGACAGCAGAGTTAGCTAGGCTAACGGATATTGTGAAGTGGATGCAGAGTGGAGGGAGGGTGATTGCAATGACAACAAATGGAGAAAGAACAACAGGAAACATGACATGCAGGAAGGTGACGGGGAGAAAGTGACAGTAGAGAAGGAGGGAGGGACAAGGGGACAGGAGATGAGAGAAGTAGATGCCACGGGAGGTAAGACGAATGGAAGAAAGGAAGTGAGAGGTGATGTGACCAAACGGAAATCAATAACAAGGACGATGACAGGAAGAAAAGAGACCGGAAAGAAAGGAACAACAGAGAAAGCGGCAGGGGGAAAAGTCAGCAGCCAGAGAGATGCAAAACGGAGGAGCTACTCTGAAGCAGTGATCGAGGGGGCATTGAGAACAGAAAGGGTATTTATGGGAGACTCCATTTTGCGAAAGACAGACAGGACATTAAGCAAAGGAGAAGACGTTGTTGTTTGTCTTCCGGGGGCTAGGATAGAGCATGTGACTGAACGGGTAGAGAACGTATTGGGGCATGGCCAAGGGGGGTCTATATTAGTACATGTAGGGACGAACAATGCAGACAGGGATGGAACAACCAGGATAGTAAAGAGATACAGAGAGTTGGTAGAGACACTGAAGAAGACGAGAGTTGAACATATCATACTCTCAGGAATCTTGCCAGTGATGAGGGGAAGGGGAACAACATTAGCCAGTTATCATAACATAGTTAAACGCACACACACACACACACACACACACACACACACACACACACACACACACACACACACACACACACAAAACCATACACACACACACACACTCACACACACACACACACACACACACACACACACACACACACACACACACACACACACACACACACACACACACACACACACACACACACACACACACACACACACACACACACACACATGCAGCTATGCACGACACATAGTTGCGTGCACACATCTATGAACACAGGCACGCATGCACAGGATATATTCGTCGGACACATGCAGTCGTGCAAGCAACACACAGTGTCAAACACACTATCAGGTAATCCACCAACTAATAGGCACAGACAATGTGCACATTTTGAGAAAAATTGCCCGGGCTAACAATGCTGAGCCCGCACCCGCCCCGCAACTATGTCATTAGTCCCAACCCTCCCTGACCCGTATATTTCGACATATCCTGGCCATCTATATATGTATATATATATATATATATATATATATATATATATATATATATATATATATATATATATACATGTATATCCACATCAATTTATTTTATTTGTATTTATTTGAAATACCTACAGATATAATAAAGGCAATAACGTAAACATCAAGGAGCACGCATGTACATGTATACATAATTACCTATATGCAGATAAATATATACATAATGATGTAATCTGATCGATATGTGTAATTAATTTGAAAGGTGTCATCGGGTATATAAATAAAGGTGCAACACATTATAAGTCTTCTTATTCGCCAGGTGGCAGTAGCGCTGTTGTCATCAGCAGGCAGGTGCTGCCAATGCGGGTTTCTTTTTGCCTGCCTGCGCCCTTCCCGCTCGGAGGTGAGCTCCTAATACTCCCTAATAAACTACAGCTGGGCCTGGCTCTGTTTATGGTAGTTAAATGTGACACAAAATACCTTGTAGTGGTAATGTCTCCTGGCGGGAAAATTGGTGGATGTAGAGGTTTGAAATTGGTGGTGTATAAAATTTGAAAAACAAGCGGAAATATTGATTGATAAGTATTATTGTTGTGTTAAGGTTATTCATAAAGTGGTACTGGACATATATTGAGTAGTAGTTTTGGTTAAAGTTTGTTAGTTAACAGTATTTTTGAACAGATTAGTATAGTGGGTGACAAAAGGGTAATCTAGGCTTCGACAAATTATAAACAAGATTGAGCAAATCTCTTTATTTGATATAGTATATAAGAGATAAAGCAATAAGAGTAACAACTACATATGTAAGATAAAACTGTGAATAGGTATCATTGTTATTAAAAATAAACAAGCGTTTTAGTAGGAAACCCTTGTTTGTTTATATAGGTAGTGTCCAACGTTTCCGCTAGGGAACGGTACCAGTACAGACTAAACTTATTGTTCATGGTAGTATAGGTAGTAAGTTGTTTATTAAATAAAGTGTGCTGCAGTTGCTGTACACAATAAACAAAGAGTCTTTCTAAAGACCAAGTTGCTTTAAACTAAGAGTTGATTTTGACAAATCGTAATATGGCACCTGGCAAGCGGCAAGTGAAGGCAAGGAGGCACTTGGTGTGTAACCACTGCCACAGCTTGGTGGATTTTGCCGTATCGGGGTGCGGAAAAACTTGGTCAGAGACAATGGAGGAAGGGTTTACGTTCCAATGTTTAGGGTGTTGGAAAGTGGACTGTCTGACAGCAGAGTTAGCTAGGCTAACGGATATTGTGAAGGGGATGCAGAGTGGAAGGAGGGTGATTGCAATGACAACAAATGGAGAAAGAACAACAGGAAACATGACATGCAGGAAGGTGACAGGGGAGAAAGTGACAGTAGAGAAGGAGGGAGGGACAAGGGGACAGGAGATGAGAGAAGTAGATGCCACGGGAGGTAAGACGAATGGAAGAAAGGAAGTGAGAGGTGATGTGACCAAACGGAAGTCAATAACAAGGACGATGACAGGAAGAAAAGAGACCGGAAAGAAAGGAACAACAGAGAAAGCGGCAGGGGGAAAAGTCAGCAACCAGAGAGATGCAAAACGGAGGAGCTACTCTGAAGCAGTGATCGAGGGGGCATTGAGAACAGAAAGGGTATTTATGGGAGACTCCATTTTGCGAAAGACAGACAGGACATTAAGCAAAGGAGAAGACGTTGTTGTTTGTCTTCCGGGGGCTAGGATAGAGCATGTGACTGAACGGGTAGAGAACGTATTAGGGGAATGCCCAAGGGGGGTCTATATTAGTACATGTACGGAACAACAATGCAGACAGGGATGGAACAACCAGGATAGTAAAGAGATACAGAGAGTTGGTAGAGACACTGAAGAAGACGAGAGTTGAACATATCATACTCTCAGGAATCTTGCCAGTGATGAGGGGAAGGGGAACAACATTTAGAAATTGCAAGAGGATGACAATTAACGGACTATTAGAGCAGATGTGTGAAGAAGAAGGAGTTGGATTTGTAGATTTCTGGGGATATTTTGTTGGTAAAGAAGACATGTTGATGAGAGATGGCCTCCATCTAAGCGGAAAGGGCGCAGCAGTGTTCTCCGAGAACCTTCTTCGATCGATGAATAATGGAACAGGTTGCAACTTTTTAAACTAGTTTCGCAGGGGGGATACACAGAGAAGCCAAATACTAGAGGCATAGATAAAGATAGCAAAAAGACATCAGCAAAGAACAGCCTGGAAAGCCCTACGGAATTTGGTTATAAATGTGTTTGTTTAAATGCAAGGAGCATAGTAAACAAAAGAAATGAACCAAACATTATGGTAGAAGATATTGACCCTCACATAATAGGTATAACTGAATCTTGGGCCACACCCATCAACACCTCTTGTACCGACGCAATCTTAGCCAAAGTGTATCGCACGAGGACAGACACAGATCGCAACAAACACCGACAGGGGTGTCAAATCACGCGAACATGATCATACGACATGCATGACATACCACTACAGCAGGAATGTATCGCAAGATGAAATAAGCTTACGTGACGTGGAGGGTGTTCCGTAGAGCGGTGATCCAATTAGCAAGTATCTCAGATCCAGCATGAAATTTATTATATGATCGCAGAGGTAAAACACCGTGCCGTACAATCAATGAAGACAATTTCGTTATAATCAACATAAGTACCAATAAACTTTTGTAATATCAACGAATACAGCGGAACTGCCAGTTCGAAGTCACCGGCCAGATGGCTGTGACCCTCTGCTGCCGGGGACTCAGCGACGGCAAACGGGTATGGTTCGTCGTGTGACAGGTAATATACAACACTGTAATTACCACACAGCAGATACTAATAACTGTTGACAACCCAGTATATTTAAAGTAGCGATAATGTGTGTTGTCAACAATTGTTTACGGTGATTGAAGATAGTATATTTTAGAAATTCAGTACAAAAATTCTTTGTATCGTTTCGTTTCAGTGTGTTGTGTTTGTGCCTTTGAAATACGCCTGGCGATGGTTCCGCGTTCACCAAAACATACATGTTTATTGGTATCTTTTTGTTGTTCAGTCTTCTTCTGCAAACGTGTGAAAGAGTGCATCAGGTGGGATTATTATATTGTGATTGAGCGTAATTATAAAGGGACAACAATAAAGTGAATCATTAGTATTCCAGACACAGTCCGCATATAACTACTGAACGATTGTTAGATTCGTCTCTTCAATTCAGTTTGAAGTTCAACCTTGAAGCCTCAAAGTGATACTGACTATGAAATGGGTGAATAATCGCTTCATATTATACCAACGGAATCACCGACTGACTTCACTGATAATTTAATGTAAACGCCGTTTTGAAGGAATATCTTCAAAAGACCAGGTTTAAAATGCAATATAGAGACATTAACGATGACAACGATATATTGAAAGAACTCTAACCATGTGTAGAATATAATATACATATAGTCATAGTCATAGTCATAGGCGGGCGGGCGGGCGGGCGGGCGGGCGGGCGGGCGGGCGGGCTGGCGGGCGGGCGGGCGGGCTGGCAGGCAGCTTAGTTTACATTTACATTACTATTTAGAAAATGTTATAACCTTTTCATAAAAGCAACGTAGTAAAATGACACGCTTGTGCTTGTGTCAAACAGAACCGGTAAATCGCACTTTTTGGTGTCACATTATTCACTTAACGGGTGGCAGACATGTTTGGTATTGCGAGAAAGCCGAAAACGCGCTCTTTTGGATTATTATATCAGTATACCCCGCTGATGTCAACCGTAGCCACTGGACGAGGGTCGGGGCAGATAACGGGCCCCTAATTGGCTTACAGCTATGAGCGCAGGCGCAGTGCGCACTCGCTAACTATAGACAGGCGTGATCGATCCGGTCACTGCTACAAAACATTGCAATATACTCGGATTATGTTGCGAAAGGTTAATAATTAAAGGATGGCTAATGTAGCATCAACGAAAGAATAAAGAGTAAGATCAAATACTTATAGTAACTTAGCATATATAAATACCACTGTTAACATAACATCGCAGCTAAGAATATATATATATATATATATATATATATATATATATATATATATACAATGCTAATTATGACGGTCCAATGTGCTTTAATATGCAAATGTTATACAAAGACACTGACAGAATAAAGTAACAAATAAATAGTGTGTTTCTTATGTGATATACTTTACGTGAATAAACGATTTGAACTATATAAAAAGGAAGTCCACTTGCTCTGCAACCCTCACCCCTTTAACGTTGTAACGGAGAGCTTGCGTAAGAGCATTCATGTATGTACCAACGTATGGAATGTACTTTAAACTTGATCACTCAGACATCAATAAAGCGGGTACCTACATAAAAACAAAACACGTCTTGTTTTATAACCATGCATATCGCTAATTGTTCGGTGACAGCACATAAACTTACCCACTGCAAAACTACGATCTTTGTGGACATATACCATGGTGCTCCTACATACGTCTAAACGCCAACAGGACAGGTCTATCGGGTCACATGAATTATGCATCTACTGGTCGCAGCTAACATCGACTATTCTGTGTAGCTTACAGCAAGTTTTATGAGCCCAATTTAGATAGACGTAGAATTGACGTAATTAGGTAAAACAGTAATGGTATATCATATTTTTTAACTAATTAGGTCGCGGTAGGGAAACCCTGTATTTGAGGTGTCTGTACACACAAGTTATCGCCCGGCCCCTGGTCTGCAAAATAAGCCATGAATAGAACGCGGCTGTCACGCTACATGTGTATGTGCATAATTTTATTGTCTTGCCACCTTAACCGTCTGGGTGGAAAGGCTGACCCATTTACACTCTCGACTCGTTGAAACCATCGACACACAAAGGCAATACTAATAGACATGTAGGCCCTACAGACACAATAATACACGCCCTACAGACATAAGAAGATACGCCAGTAACAACAGTGTGTTACATATGTTATTTTATGGATGTACACGGACACGAAAACAGTTCGTCCTGTGGTACACGTTTGTTTAAGAAAAATAACTTTAGCGATGTATGTAACGGCGCTGCAATTTAACGGAGCTGCATCCAATGTGTCACCAATCAACTTTGGTGTGCCTCAGGGTTCAGTATTGGGGCAGCTACTGTTCACCCTGTATATCAATGATTTACCGAGCGCGGTTAAGCACAGTAAGGTGGTTCTGTACGATGACGATATACAGCATTCTTTGTCTCTGGGAAATGTGTAGAAAACAATCATACGCAACTGAATGATGACTTAGATAGTGGCTAAGTGTCAATAGATTGACACCGAACGCAACAAAAACTAAAACTATGCTCTTTGGTACCCAACAACGTCTGTCGAAACGGGAGGGGGGGACTAAAAACTCAACATTAACGGGGAATCTTTAGAACAGGCCAGTTGCTTTAAATACCGGGGCCTTTGGTTTGATCCTTCTTTAAACTGGAAAAAGCGTGTAGACTGCATTATCAACAAATATCGCAAGTTTCATCTCTACAACCACAGGAAACACTCTCTTAAAAACGATAATCGCTCCCATCATCGATTACGGTGATATCGTGTGGTCCAAGGGACCTCAAAGTAATCTAAAGCGAATATAAAAACTTCAAAACAAAGCGGGCAGAGCTATTCTACGCTGCAGGCGGCGAACTCACACACCAATCATGCATAGCTCACTCAGATGGCTAATATCACAAAACAAAATAAAGCTACACAAAACGTGTCTTCCCAGACTGACAAAGGAACGCGTTGTCAATGTCATTATCACATCACGGCTTGACTACTGTAACGCACTCTTATACGGTCCGTCTGCAGTTAACATCGCCGGTCTACAGCGAATACATGACGCGGCTGCCAGGTTGATTATGCGTAGCCCGCGTAGCGACAGTTCCACACATTTGTTACGCGAACTCCACTGGCTGCCCATTGCGTGCAGAGTTGATTTCAAGCTACTTGTATTCACTTACAAAGCCATGCACACCGGCGCGCCAGTGTATTTGTGTGAACTCGTGTGCCCGTATCCACCGACAAGAACACTGCGCTCTGCGAACATTAACATGTTAGAAGTGAAGCGTACCCGTACCAATGCTGGAGACTGCTCGTTCGCTGTCGCTGCTGCGTCCCTATGGAACAATTTACTAATGGTCATTAAGACTTGTGACAATCACACCAGCTTCTAACGTCTACTGAAGACACATTTGTTGTCGTATTGCATATTAGTGTAATTCGACATGAACATTATATATTTGTTAATATATTATTTGGTAATTATTATCAATACATAGTTATACACTTATTTATTGGCATTATTGTTATTATTATTATTATTATTTTAACACGTTTAACATATACTAAACTATTTATTACTAATAACTTATACCTATGCCGTCACTTATCAGTATAATTGTAATATAATTATAGACTAGACCGATTATTATGTATTTTTATGACAAATACGTAATTTATTAATTTATGTAAAAGTGAAACGCTATTTAATACCGTACTAATTTTATTTATTTATATACATATACACACATTGTTTACATTTATTTTAAAATATTAATATTTGTCTTATTGTATACATATATATTTTATGTTGTTTAAATTGTAATATGCTGTGAAGCGCCACGAAAGATTATGGATGTGACGCAATACAAAATAAATATTATTATTACTATTATTATTATTATTATTAATGGTTGCAAATGCCTTTGGGGGTTGTTCCCTCATATCTCCGGGGCAAATTTATACGTGCCAAAGCCTTTCACTCCTACTCGACCAGAAATGCTAACTGTAGTCTCTTTGTACCACGTGTCAGCAGCAATGCAGCTAAGAACTTTTTCTGCTACGAGGGAGCTGTGCTTTTCAATACTCTAAATAACACTGTAAAAACTAGTCAAAGCTACAAAGAGTTCAAAGATAAATGTAAAACATGTTTTAACCACGTTATATAGAGTACTTCAACAAGCTGTGTTGTTGGCAACTTACCTCGTAGTTATACAATGTTTGTATCTTATTGTAGATTTTATGTTTTAACTTAATTTATATTTTATGTATGTTACATCATATATCTTACTATTTTACTTCTTTTAATACTGCATGTCTGTACAATTGTGTGTATGAGGGCCTCTAGTGTATATGTTAATATACATTGTATTTAGCTGAGCCATCGTGAATAAATATATTATATCATCATCATCGATAATAGTTCGAATGCCGTCACGCCACACTGCACACAGCCCGTGCCAGGCAATTTGTGGAACTTCGTGGGAAAAACATCGCCTACAACAGTATATTACGGATATATCAGGTAGACACACCCTTTGCGACTCACAGTTCGCTCTCTCAATGGATTGGCGGTGTGTATGTATGTATGTATGTATGTATGTATGTATGTATGTATGTATGTATGTATGTATGTATGTATGTATGTATGTATGTATGTATGTATGTATGTATGTATGTATGTATGTATGTATGTATGTATGTATGTATGTATGTATGTGTGTATGTATATAGGTATGTATGTATGTATGTATGTATGTATGTATGTATGTGTATGTATGTATGTATGTATGTATGTGTGTGTGTATGTATGTACGTACGTACGTACGTACGCACGTACGTACGTACGCACTCACACGTACGCACGTACGTACGTACGCACGTACGTACGTACGTACGTACGTAATGTATGCATGTAGGTATGCGCGCATGCACAGCCATGTACGTACGTACGTACGCACACACGTACAACTGACGCACGCACGTACGTACGTACGTACGCATGCACGCACGCACGCACCAACGCAATGCACGCACGTACGTACGCACGCACGCACTACGCACGTACGTACGTACGTACGCACGTACGTACGTACGCACGTACGTACGCACGTACGTATGTGTCTTGCACGCACGTACGCACGTACGTACGTACGGTACGCACGTACGTACGCACGCACACAGGCACGCATGTACGTACGCACGTACGTACGCACTGCACGTACGCAATGAAGAGGACAAGTACGTACGTACGTACGCACGTACGTACCTAGATACATGTACGTACGCATTACAGGCACAGTACGTACGTACGTACGTACGTACGCACGCAAGGCACGTACGTACGTACGTACGTACGTACGTACGTACGTACGTACGTACGCGCGCACGCAACATACGTACGCACGTACGTACGCAATGCACGCACGTACGTACGTACGTACGTACGTACGTACGCACGCACGTACGTACGTACGTACGTACGTAATGTATGCATGTAGGTATCGGCATCACGTCCACATGTATTGCATTGCAGGCATTGCATTGCATTGCATTGCATTGCATGTATTGTGTGAATCGCATGTATTGCATGTATTGCATGTATTGCATGTATTGCGTTGTCATTGCATTGTAGTATTGCATGACATTTGCATCGACATGTACTGCATTTGTCTATATAATATATATACATGCATGCACGCACAACACGTACGCACGTACGCACCGCATTGCATTGTATTCTGATTATTGTGCATGTATTGTAATTGTATTGTGTACGTATTGTATTGTGTATATGCATGCATTGTATTGCATACGTAATGCATGTATTGCATTGCATGTGAAGGTATTGCATTGTATTGTATTGTGTTAATGTATTGTATTGCATTGCATTGTATTGCATCGTATTGCATTACTTGTAAATAGTCAGCATGGTATGTATTGCATTGTACGACCACACAGGCACGTACGCACGCACGTACGTACGTACGTACGTACGCAACACGCACGCATCGCACAAAGGTACGTACGCACGTACGTACGCACGCACGCACGCGTACGTACGTACGTACGCACCAGTACGTACGCGTACGCAACAGGCGCAGTTTCGTAATGCGTACGTACGTACGTACGTACGTACGTACGTACGCACGTACGCACACGTACGTACGTACGCACGTACGTACGTACGTACGTACGTAATGTACGCATACGTACGTACGTACGGTACGTGCGTACGCACGTCATACGTGTACGTACGTACGTACGTACGTACGTACGTACGTACGTACGTACGCACGTACGCACGCACGTACGTACGTACGTACGTACGCAATGTACGTACGTACGTACGTACGTACGTACGTACGTACGTACGTACGTACGTACGTACGTACGTACGCACGCACGTACGTACGTACGCACGTACGTACGTACGTACGCACGCACGTCCGTCCCACAGGCACGTACTGCACGTGACAACATCGCATTTAAATGACAACAAAGCTGATATGTGCATCGTACGCACGCACGCACGTACGCACGTACGCACGTACGCACGTACGTACGTACGCACGCACGCACGCACGTACGTACGTACGCACGCACGCACCGGCACGCACGTACGCAATGCACGCACGCACGCAGGCACGTACGTACGTACGTACGTACGTAATGTACGTACGTACTGCACGCAATGTTATCGCACGTACGTACGTACTGTACGTACGCACGCATTACAGGTACACGCACACACGTACGTACGTACGTACGTACGTACGCACAGTACGCACGTACGCACGCACGCACGCACGCACGCATGCGCGTACGTACGCACGCATTAATATGCACGTACGTACGCACGTACGTACGTACGTACGTACGTACGTATCGTACGTACGTACGTACGTACGTACGTACGTACGTACGTACGTATCGTACGCACGTACGTACGTACGTACGTACGCACGCGCGCGCGCGCACATACACACATTATATATATATATATATATATATATATATATATATATATATACACACACACACACGCATAACATACACCCCTGATCACTGTCCCGTTCACTGGGGAGTACAAAATAAATAACATGTCAAAGAAACATATACCGGGTAGGTGCATTTAAGTGAATAAATACTATTTAGTAACAGCGATGTTATATTAAATAGGTTATAAAATGCTAAACGATAAACACAGCTAAGATAAATCAAGGTATTCATTAATAAATCTAAGCGAAATTGGAGTATATAACATAAATTATCTTCCTGAACAAATTCCTACAGCCGCCACTGCATATCAGTGATTTTGTTAAGAAAAATGCAAACATTTGACCAAAGTGTACGTAGTAATGCTTTTTATGTAACTATCTTTTTTCAGGAAAGGTAAATCCAGAATCGTCAATCATGGTCTTGGTCGAGTGACAGTTTATTATTCCAGCACTGCGTTGCTCGTCACTAATTATTGTAAATTAGATTTTCTCCCTCTCTTTCTCTCTCTCTCTCGCTCTCGCTCTCGCTCTCGCTCTCGCTCTCGCTCTCGCTCTCGCTCTCGCTCTCGCTCTCGCTGTCGCTCTCGCTGTCGCTCTCGCTGCTGTCGCTGTCGCTGTCGCTGTCGCTGTCGCTGTCGCTGTCGCTGTCGCTGTCGCTGTCGCTCTCGCTCTCGCTCTCGCTCTCGCTCTCGCTCTCGCTCTCGCTCTCGCTCTCGCTCTCGCTCTCGCTCTCGCTCTCGCTCTCGCTCTCGCTCTCGCTCTCGCTCTCTCTGTTTCTCTCTCAGTGCGAGCGTGCCGCCTCCAAGGACTTTCTCTCAGAGGAGGATAAGAGAGACCAGGAGAAAGACCAGAGGTAGATGAGGAGAGAAATTGAGAGAAATTCAGAGAGAGAGAGAGGGAGAGAGAGAGGTGAGACAGATTGCGGTGCGGACCCGAGAGAGAGATGCGGGTGCAGCTTGTGCTTGGCGTCCATGTCCTCCTTGCTGCGATCGGTGACGTCACTGTTGACGTGGTTCCACTGGTTGACCACGCTGTTGACGTGGTTCCAATGGTTGACCACACTGTTGACGTGGTTTCACTGGTTGATCACGCTGTTGACGTGGTTCCACTGGTTGATCACGCTGTTGACGTGGTTCCACTGGTTGATCACATTGTTGACGTGGTTCCACTGGTTGAACAAACTGTTGACGTGGTTAATCTGGTTGATCACTCTGTTGACGTGGTTAATCTGGTTGATCACTCTGTTGACGTGGTTCCAGTGGTTGACCACTCTGTTGGCGTGGTTCCAATGGTTGATCACACTGTTGACGTGGTTCCAGTGGTTGACCACTCTGTTGACGTGGTTCCAGTGGTTGACCACACTGTTGACGTGGATCCACTGGTTGACCACACAGTTGACGTGGTTCCACTGGTTGATCACACTGTTGACGTGGTTCCAGTGGTTGATCACACTGTTGACGTGTTTCCACTGGTTGGTCACACTGTTGACGTGGTTCCAGTGGTTGATCACACTGTTGACGTGGTTCCACTGGTTGGTCACACTGTTGACGTGGTTCCAGTGGTTGATCACACTGTTGACGTGGTACCACTGGTTGATCACACTGTTGACGTGGTTCCAGTGGTTGATCACACTGTTGACGTGGTTCCCGTGGTTGATCACAGTGTTGACGTGGTTCCACTGGTTGATCACGTCCGTAGCGCACTTATTATTATTCCAGCAGATTCGTCATTAATTGTTATAAATTATATTTTCTTCTTTGAAAAACCAACTTAGTTAACCCCATATACGTCAGTATATACGCAGATGTTATTCGATGTGAATCGAGGTAAAATATAATTAAATTAATTAATAATCTACAACCAATAGCAATTATAGGCGGTATGTAACACACATTTCTTCGCCAACGCCGATTCCTTGCTGGAACAAAGATGTAGATTGACGAAATTAATTAGCAGCAGAAAGGGATCGTCGGGGAAATATGAACATAATTAATCAACACTAATTCCTGTAAATAAAGGTATTCATTAATAAATCTAAGAGAAATTGAAGTATATAACATAAATTATCTTCCTGAACAAATTCCTCCAGCCGCCACTGCATATCAGTGATTTTGTTAAGAAACATGCAAACATTTGACCAAAGTGTACGTAGTAATGCTTTTTTATGTAACTATCTTTTTCAGGAAAGGTAAATCCAGAATCGTCAATCATGGTCTTGGTCGAGTGACAGTTTATTATTCCAGCACTGCGTGGCTCGTCACTAATTATTGTAAATTAGATTTTCTCTGTCTCTCTCTCTCTCTCTCGCTCTTGCTCTTGCTCTTGCTCTTGCTCTCGCTCTCGCTCTCGCTCTGTTTCTCTCTCAGTGCGAGCGTGCCGCCTCCAAGGACTCTCTCTCAGAGGAGGATAAGAGAGACCAGGAGAAAGACCAGAGGTAGATAAGGAGAGAAATTGAGAGAAATTCAGAGAGAGAGAGAGAGAGAGAGAGAGAGAGAGAAAGAAAGAGACACAGGGAGAGAGAGAGGGAAAAAGAGAGAGAGAGACAGAGAAAGGAGAGGGGAGGAGAGGAAAGGACAGGGAAGGAGAAGAGAAAGAAATGGGTGAGGGGAGAGCAGAGAGAAGAGGAGGATGAGAGAGAAAGAGAGCGAGAGGAGAGCGAGAGCGAGAGATGAGACAGATTGCGGTGCGGACCCGAGAGAGTGATGCGGGTGCAGCTTGTGCTTGGCGTCCATGACCTCCTTGCTGCGATCGGTGACGTCACTGTTGACGTGGTTCCAGTGGTTGATCACAGTGT
>JAODUO010001769.1:0-47500 GCA_025642075.2 Ridgeia piscesae
TCTGCAAGATACATCATTCATGCAAAGTATATTGTTCAAATGCACCGCATACCTGGCACTTGATTCATCCGTTCCTGCAACTTACATAAGCCACAGTTTTGCGGCAAACTACAATTTACAAAACAAAACTTATTAAAACAACACTGAAATAATCAAATAAAACTAATTAATATGCTTCATATAATAAATGAATAGTGTACTGGATATACAACTGCTCACATAAGTCACACTACTTGAGATTGCTGACAGAGAACATAGTAAGTGAGAAGTGAGAGGGAAAAACGACAATGGAAAAGGTAGTTATAGTCAACTTTCCCTTGACGACAGTGATGCTAAGAAAATAATAACAACAAAATGCAATTTGACCCTAGTCTAGTAACCGGGCAACTATTATTTTGAATCCTTAATAGCCATTAGTCATCATTAAGAATAATGATATGTTCATTGCTCTGTCAACTTTTATGCTGCAGCCAGCGACAGAAATTGAGAATTCCTAACATAGACCTATTTGAATAATGACACTTTGTGAAAGGATAGGCCCCCTGGCCCCCCCCTCTGGCTACGCCAATGCATCCAGATATTAGTCCAGTAAATATTGCAATGGGATAATTCGGGAAAGAATATAATATTAATCATAATGTGACAGTAGAATATGGTAGTTTCCAAGGAACGTATTTGAGCGCGTTGAATTGGTGATGTAATGACCATCCACTTACATGGTCCACCCACCTGTGTGGCCTACCCACCTATGTGGTCCACCCACCTGTGTGGTCCAGGCGTCGAGGAAGTTGCCGTTTGACATGATCACTTTGTGACCGAGACTGGAGGGCTGCAGGTTGAAGTCACCAGTTGCTATGACGATGTCACATGTCTCACTGGTGTGTTTGACGAACTGACTCATCTCGAAGGCCTGAGCGACTCTGTGAGCGAGATACTTGTCCTGTGCCTCGTTGTAGTCTCCATGCAGCTATCACAGACAGACTTTGCATACTTGGTACTCAGTGTTTGTAATGTTGCTTTTTCGTCTGACTAGTCGTATATACAACTAACTGTACAGTCTGATCAGTTGTACAACTGGATCACCATGACTGCCACTACAGCTTCACTGCCACTGCAACCTCACTGCAACTACAGCCTCACCAATATGAATAACAGTAAACAACAGCTGTAAAAGCTGAGTTACTGTATTATATGATCGACTGACTACCGTACAACCTGACTGACTGTATGTAATTAATATGATTAGTTGCACATAATTTTGTTCATATATAACCTGACCAGTCTAGTTTTAACATGACCCAATGTACAATTTGACCAACTATATCAACAGTACGACTTATTATACTTTATCAAAACAACAGTTATCACACAATTGAAAACAATTGCAGCTCCTTAAACGCTTTGCATGGCTGTCATGCGAACTGTGCACACGTGTATGTAGAACCATCCATTGTGAACTTACATGTGTGTTGTACACGTTCACATTGATGCCTCTTATCTGCACCTTGCATAGTCCAACAGACTTGCCTCCGAACCAGTCTCCATGCCAAAACATGTGAGCGTAGCCATTGAGGGAGTAGCGGTACTCCAATGTCTCGATGATGGGGAGCTTGGAGAAGACGCACAGACCACTCCCAAGGACCCCGCTACAAGACAACTGACTCGGTAAGTGGGGACCTTAGAGAAGACATACTGATCACTTCCTCACAAAGACTCTGCTACAAAGACATCTGACTCGGTAAGTGGGGAGCTTAGAGAAGACATACTAATCACTTCCTCACAAAGAGTCTGCTACAAAGACATCTGACTCGGTAAGTGGGTAGCTCAGAGAAGACATACTAATCACTTGCTCACAAAGAGTCTGCTACAAGGACATCTGACTCGGTAAGTGGGTAGCTTAGAGAAGACATACTAATCACTTGCTCACAAAGAGTCTGCTACAAAGACATCTGACTCGGTAAGTGGGTAGCTTAGAGAAGACATACTAATCACTTGCTCACAAAGAGTCTGCTACAAAGACATCTGACTCGGTAAGTGGGTAGCTTAGAGAAGACATACTGATCACTTGCTCACAAAGAGTCTGCTACAAAGACATCTGACTCGGTAAGTGGGGAGCTTAGAGAAGACATACTAATCACTTCCTCACAAAGAGTCTGCTACAAAGACATCTGACTCGGTAAGTGGGTAGCTTAGAGAAGACATACTAATCACTTGCTCACAAAGAGTCTGATACAAAGACAACTGACTCGGTAAGTGGGTAGCTTAGAGAAGACAAACTGATCACTTGCTCACAAAGAGTCTGCTACAAAGACATCTGACTCGGTAAGTGGGGAGCTTAGAGAAGACATACTGATCACTTCCTCACAAAGAGTCTGCTACAAAGACATCTGACTCGGTAAGTGGGTAGTTTAGAGAAGACATACTGATCACTTGCTCACAAAGAGTCTGCTACAAAGACAACTGACTCGGTAAGTGGGTAGCTTAGAGAAGACAAACTGATCACTTCCTTATAAAGAGTCTGCTACAAAGACATCTGACTCGGTAAGTGGGTAGCTTAGAGAAGACATACTAATCACTTGCTCACAAAGAGTCTGCTACAAAGACATCTGACTCGGTAAGTGGGGAGCTTAGAGAAGACAAACGGATCACTTCCTCACAAAGAGTCTACTACAAAGACATCTGACTCGGTAAGTGGGTAGCTTAGAGAAGACATACTAATCACTTGCTCACAAAGAGTCTGCTACAAAGACAACTGACTCGGTAAGTGGGGAGCTTAGAGAAGACAAACGGATCACTTCCTCACAAAGAGTCTGCTACAAAGACATCTGACTCGGTAAGTGGGGAGCTTAGATCACTTCCTCACAAAGACTCTGCTACAAAGACATCTGACTCGGTAAGTGGGTAGCTTAGAGAAGACATACTAATCATTTGCTCACAAAGAGTCTGCTACAAAGACATCTGACTCGGTAAGTGGGTAGCTTAGAGAAGACATACTAATCACTTGCTCACAAAGAGTCTGCTACAAAGACAACTGACTCGGTAAGTGGGGAGCTTAGAGAAGACAAACTGACCATTCCTTCCCAAAGAGTCTGCTACAGTCTGCTATTTCCTTAAAAGTGATCTTCTATATTGAACATATTAAAAACGAAAATGTGCAATTGGTACACGTTTGCGAGTGGGCCTAGAAACACGTTTCTGTGCATTACAGCAATGGCTTTTTGCATTTAAAACACATATGTTTGTAAGTAGATGGGTTTATTAGATTTGTGTAAGCACAACAGAAAAAAGAACATATAATTCAACAGAAAACTCCCCAACCCATATTATCTTAGTTTTACTCAATTGTTGGGATAGACGTCACCTGTTATAGTAGTGAGTATACGGCAATGCTGGCAGGATCTTGTCACACAATATCTTGTAGTCTGCCTGGGTCCATATCTGCACAGAATGGCAAATGTGGTAGACATGGTCAAATAAAACACGTGTCATTAAAACTGATGGTGCAGATGTCAGTGTTTGGAAACAAAGAGGACGTGACAACAATATTTTATTTAAATAAAACACTTACAAAATACTACTCACATATAAAGCAGACTCACACGCACACACACACACACAGACACACACACGCACGCACGCACACGCACACACCAGTTTTCTATTTTGTTACTTCTGTGTAAAAATTGGGTGTATAAACTGTTTTGAATATTATGTTAGACATGTACCTCTTGCAAGAGAACAATGTCAAATTCGCCTTTTGCTACTGCCACGTTGTCTCCAATTGCTTGTATTCGCTCTCTTCGGTACTTACAGACGTAGGGAATAAACAAATCCCTGTAAACAAATAAGTGCAAGACATCTGCATACCACTACATTATTATGACTTGTGATAATTTAGGAATTTGTTTTCTTCATTTACTATTATTTTATACTGAATGTTTACAGATCAGACATGGGGTCAAAAATATTGAAATGTATTTAATTACAAATACTCTTGAGGGATTCAAATATAATTACAAATACTTTTAAATGCAAAATTATTTTAAAACAAATACATAGGAATTATTTTCAATACTTTTTCAAATACTTTTCATTTTCAAGATATACAGTAAAACCCCTCATTTAAGACTGCCCCCCAAATCAGAGTAGAGCGGTCTTAAATGAGAGTTTTTGGTGCTTTTCATTCATCAGCTATATAAAGATGAACACAAGTCAATTGTATGTCAACTACACCGATGGAAGTATAATTAAATAAAGAAACAATATAAATAGTGCCGAAACATGTATACAGTGACTTAAAAAACAAGGCATAAAATGTGCCGAAACATGTATAAATTGACTAACAAGTATATACAGTTATATTGATACACACATACCTACTTACTTGCTTATCTGCATACAAACATACAGTGTTCCAGCTAGGTTTTGAAAAGGATAGGGTGCAGTTGGCAGATGGAGGACACTTTTATGCGTAAACGAAATTTTTGAGGGCACATCATTGAAATACGTTGTTTTTTGTTAACTCAGGTATTTAGTGAATTTTAATGAAATGGAGCTTGTAGCAGTATCATAGCGTCCAATTACAGCTAGCTAAGTAACTCGGTGTTGCCCAGGGGGAATGCAGTCATACGTACCATACATCCCAACCCAGCTCAAATGTATCCAGCATGCCTACCTTGGCAGCTATTTGTCAGCGACATAGTTGTTACAAAATCATGTCATGTATCATAGTAATATTGCACAGTCAAACAAACATTACCCCTGGTAGTAGGATACAAGGTGTTTTATTGGCAACACAAATACTGCAGGGTGTACAAAACATTGGACAACCAGTTCATTCCAACAATTCTTTAATCGATAACTAACATTATGATGCAAAGTGGTAGTATCTTCTCTGAGGCGTTGAGGTCCACATGCCTCTTTCTGTATCAATTCGCCAATTGGCGATGCTTTAAAAATAGAGATTGTTAATTAGAATTACTTACCTACATCCACTATATTCTACTACATACCAGGGACGAATTTGATGAGCCACTCTCCAGGTGGAACCACTGTTGCATTACTTTTATTTTACTGAGAAATAGCAACCAGTAATGGGGTACAGCAGAAACTTAGTAGTCAACAGCAACACTTGGTGTGTTGTTTCTTGAACAAGTATAAGCTAGTGGACATTAATTATTAATGGCACAACTTCTCAATTAACATCTAATATATTAAACAAAACATTGAACATTGATAATTAATTTAATTTAGCAATATTTACTCAATTACATATGTAGTATTATGTACATTTACCCACATTATTACTTTCACAAAACAATTGGGAATTATTCAATAGACTATTATTTCTCAAATATGCTATATAAATAGCATAAACATCACCGTTTATTATGATATAGATAGGCTTTCATATTATATCCCCTTGGTACTTATTTCTGTGAACAGTTCTTTAAAATTTCCCAGGTCTATATAAATGATAAAAATATTTGTCACGTACAACAAAAACAGTTTCTCCATATCTAGTACAAGTGGATTACATAGTAATTGACTGTCTGGTACTTGGAAGTGCAGCAGACTCCCGTGGTATAATGTTTTAAACTAACCCACCCTGTCAACAACATAAGTTTATTACATCACCCAGTCATAGAGTCAATAGAACAAGCAGCATCTGGGTGCCTAGTTTCTTGACAAGGAAGTCTTTGATGTGGTTAATTTGAGCCGTCTCAGACACTAACCCTACCGGCAACTGCACTTGTAATTGGCCACCAGGCTACTGCTAAAAGACAGAGCGCTAATAAAAGGCACAGGACCCAAGATAAATCAAAGGCACATGGCGCTTAAAAAGTAGGACAGGGCACCGCGCCCTTAGGAAAATGCCTACCTGGAACACTGATATATAATTGTATCTGTTATATCTACGCAGGTAAGTACATATATGTATATATCAAGACCCATACATTTTATGAAAGACATACATAAACATACAGGTGTATTTATAATGTAACCATAATGTTATGGGCAATTTCTTCAATATATGTGAATGGTGATATCATATTATATATATATATTATATATTATATATATATATATATATATATATATATATATATATATATATATATATATAATATATATATATATATATATATATATATATATATATATATATATATATATATATATATATACTAAACATGTACTTGGCGATGACCTACACACCATATTCGGGAAGATAGCATTCAATTGACAAACTAAGTGTGACTATATAGCCGAGAATAATTCGCTATGATACTTATACAAATACACGGGCCGAGTTGTCTCCGGAAAGGGGCCGAGTTTTCTCAGACTGGGCCGAGTTGTCTCGGCACAACTCGGCGTGGGGCGAGTTGTCTTCTGCCGAGCTATCTGTGGGCCGAGTTGTTTGCCAGAAAACGTGACATTTTGCAGGAGGGTAACGAACCCCAGTGACACTTACCAACAATTCAACGTCAGCACTTTCAGGGTTGTCTTCTTGTCTTGTCTTGTTGGTGAAGTGTCTGTCGGCATATTTCCTGCAGATTGTGTAAATATGTCCTTAATTGTGCATAAATATCACCAGTGGCGTTACCCTACCGTTCGGCCGTGTCACCAAGGATCTTAGTATAGCCGTATAGGTGTCACCTGTGTATAAAAGCCCGACCATGCGAGACCATAACGTCGACCGCAAACCTGTGTACCGCATGATGCTATATTTAGCACTCGCGTGGCGCTGTGTAGCGTCTCAGTGGGATATAGTTCCCAAGTGTACATGCAATTAAAGAAAGTGTGTGTATATCACAAGCTTATTGAAGTAATCAAGAAGTAATTTTAAGACTTCTGCATTACACATACATTATACGCAGTTGTCACATTCTACTGTGCGCCCCGTTCCCGCGTGTCACATTTAGCCTGGGAAACATTAAAAGCCCGACCATTCGAAATCATGTAGGCTATGGTGTCTATTAAATGCATACATTGAATGCGTTATACATATATATATATATATATATATATATATATATATATATATATATATATATATATATACATATATATATATGTATATATACATATATATATCGTATATATGTGTGTACACACATTATATATATATATATATATATATATATATATATATATATAGTGTTAGTTTCAGGTTTTCTGACCATAGTAAATTGTTCTGTTCGTGTGAAGAATAAGACATTTCCCCCATTTTTCCTAGCTAGTTTACTATATTCAGTAAGGCATAACTGGTAACAAGTTCAGCTTTCCAAGAAAATTTTTATTTTGCAAATCATATTTTTTTAAGAAAACAGCCACACAAAGTGTGATTGTCATGGAGTATTGTAACTTCACCCAATAGTGCTAATTTGCAATTAATGTGTAAAGGCTGCTCATACACATTTCCACCACTGTCTATAGCCAGGTATTCATTTATACAGCTGAGTGAACTGGAGAAATGTAGAGTGGGAAAACCTGCCCAAGGTTTTAACACCACCGCACAGGATTCAAACCCGGGTTCTCTTAGTCGAGAGTCCGATCGAAGCTTTACCCCTGAGCCACTGCGCTCTACAAACATAGTGGAGCTTTCACACTTCCGTACAAGTTATTAGCATTGCCTTTTTTGAAAGCAACATAGGCATTTTATTAGAGTCTGCCTGGCTTAACTGAACAAACAACAGATTATGGCCTTTACCTCTGTGGATAGAGATTTCTAAGTCAGTTGTCACTGTGATGTAGTTAGCAATAACAAAACTCCCTAGCACTGGTTTGCCTGTTGTCTATATTATATATATATATATATATATATATATATATATATATATATATATATATATATATATATATACATACATACATATATATTAAGAAAATAAAAAGTATTTGAAATACGTTACAATGTATATGTATTTAAATACTTTTCACTAATTTAGCCTGACGAGTGGCACTGTTTACTTTCCACTTCTGGCTTTTAGTGCAGGTAAATGGTCAATGTACACACATCTGTTGTAAAAATAAACTTCAAATAGTAAATTTATGTTAACATTTTTATTCACACTTGGCAGGCTACAGTAAGGGGTACACTTACCCATGCAATACACACAAGTAAAGCTCAACCAGTAGACTACAACATCAGTTTTGTGAACTTACAAACTGGTTAATAAAACATTTAGGTCATTGCAATGATTGAACTGACATTTCATCGATTACAATTTATAACAAAAACACAAAACATTTTATACGTTATTAGGGTGGTAGCTAATATGTTAAATAAATAATTGTAACAATATTATCAATTAGTACAATATTAATTGAATTTAATATAAAATAGGTGCATGTGTTGCATAATACCTTTGAAACATTGTTAGGTAATAATGCAACTACTGATTTCATGAGCACATCACAGCTTGATCAGCAACGAATGTTTCTTATTCAAATTTAATTTACACACCAACAATAAATAAATTATATTCATTAAAATATAAACCCACTATCACAGCATTCAAATAATTTAAATCTGGTAAAAGTGCCATAATCTGTCATTATATTATACCATTACTATACACTGAAATGTAAGGTCGCTTAATTAAGATCTATATTGCAGGCATGTCAGTAACAAAATGAGTAGGTGATTTAATGATATACCAAAACAGAACAATGGTAACAATGTATGCATTGTGTTTATATCACCTCAAGACTGTCAATGTAAACCTACCATGCATATTTGTAGAGCATTATATGCCAGCAGTCCTTAATCCCTTTGCACAACAGAAAACTGGACCGCAAATAATGCCTAAAACGTTCTTATACACCATTTATTTATGTTATGACAAACAATTTCGTAGTTATTTATTTTACCTTTCTCACAAGTTAACTGTTTGAAGGCACGCATTGCCACATATGTCCGATGACTGGAATTTGGGCTGAAGCCAAAAAGGTTGAAGGACTGCTGTTACAAATTCTCCTGGAAGCAATGTTTAACGTTGTATACAGTATATGCATGTCTAGTGACACATATTTAAGTAACATCTACAACACGTTTAATATCACACATTGTTTTCATTTATGCTGAAGATAAAGGCAAGTATACGACATAGTGACATATATTAGTTGCAGAACATGTATTGTTGCTTTATGAATAAAAGTTTATGCAACAAAGAAATGAACAGAAGTACACTTTTCTTTGACTAATCTGCAGCTGAGCATTCACTGTTGGTCTCAACATTGCAATGAACCTGCTTAAGTTAGTTAATTTTAAAATAGAAAGTCTGATTGTGTTTTCATTGTATTGTCTAGTTATACAATATACACTATATCTATCCAAATGTCTAGACTGTCTAGATGTGTTTTAGTGAACCATAATGTTTAACATTTAATTTTACTGCTGTCTGTTTATTAGTAATGGCACTGGCCTTGTAGTTCATCAAGCTTGTTATTAAAAACAGCAGTTTATTTATATTAAAACAAATAACAGCATGATTATTAGAGAGCATTTTATGCATATATGCATGTAAATATCCAATGTAAGTCTTGTGAAAAGTATTTTCAACTTAACTCTAAACTTTCCACGTAACTGTTATGCAAACCATCCATTAGTATGTGGAAAGTTGAAAGTTAAAAGTTCCATCCACAATTATGTAGTTACGAAAAGCTGATTCATTGTTTTATACACATTTATGCAGTCAAGACATTAGAATTGATGTATATGTCATACCATGATTTGGTGACAAAGCCAACAAGATTTTGTACTTCTGAACACTTTCTAAGTAAACACGGCAGCATAAAAGCAGACATTTGAATGAGACATTACGCTGGGAATGCACAGTAAATGTTCCTGAATGCACAGAAAATGTTCCTGAATGCACAGAAAATGTTCCTGAATGCACAGGAAATGTTCCTGAATGCACAGGAAATGTTCCTGAATGCACAGAGAAATGTTCCTGAATGCACAGAAAACAATCCTGAATGCACAGGAAATGTTCCTGAATGCACAGGAAATGTTCCTGAATGCACAGGAAATGTTCCAAAATGCACAGGAAAAGTTCTTAAATGCACAGGAAACGTTCCTGGAAGTGCAGGAAACGTTGCTGACACTCATTCAGTCACTACCTGGCTGATTCTGCTGCCAGCAGCGTCTTCACATTCTTCCTGGCCGCGATCAAACAATTCAGCTCCACGTTGATCATAATGATTCCCATCCAGAGGAAGAATCCAAGACCCAGGACAAGGAGGAAACGCAGGAAGACGAGGGGAAGACTGAAGAGCATCCAGCCCGAGTCCATGGACCCTGTCATTGTGAGCACAAAGAAGCAGAAGAGGGCAGACACTAGGAACACTTTCTGGTCAAAGTAGATCTTCCCTTCACCCTTGTCCATGATTGGCAAGATGCTCCCTAGGTGGCGTGTCACTTCGGCCTTGTCCCGCTGTCGTCCCATTGCTGAAAAGGTCAGATCAGGGTCAATAAATTAATCTGTCCATAATATCAATGTGTTACAATTTTGTGTGTAAACCTGGAAAAAACAAAATTACTGACAAATATCCAGTGTGGAGAAATTGTGTATATCAGTTCAATCGAAAAGCATCTTGATTTATCTGGGATGCATCAACCATGCAGCAATTAACGCATAAAGACAATTTGACAAAAAAATAGTTATACAAAGATCTATTATGGTCTAAAGCCAGATAGTCACTCATACAGCAGAGTGAACTCGAGCAATGTAGAGTGAACAAACTTGTCCACAGTTTCTCTCAGTTGAAAGGTCAATGCTCTGGCTACTGCATCCCACTCACTGTATACTTTAAGTGCCCCTTTGTATAACTCATCTGGCCCTTCGTGTAACTTTACATGTCTCTTATGTAGCTAAAATATGTGAAAGCCAGACTTCTCTGTTTAGTTTTATCATTACGCCGGGTAACGTGACCAATTCAAAGTAATTATAAGTAAATAATTGCATTTATTAATATACTGTCAGACACACAAGAGTAAACTTGCTGTGAGTCTCCTGTCAAGAAGTGGAACTAACATGTCACGTTTCTCTTGATTGTAAACTCAGCCGCCACGCCATCGTGATCAGAGTAGTGGTACGGCTGTCCTGGCACTTGCTGAAGTGTCACATAGCATCTGTCACACTCCATGTCATACCCTGTAAACATCCGCATAGCATATGTCACATACTACATTATACCCTTAACATAACACCATTTTCGCAGAAGTAAACAAAAGTCATTGACATCAATTTTGGAAAATATTTTATTATTGTTTATTTCTAAATATATAATTTTAAAATATTGTAATTTTTCCATGAACTAAGATACAAACATAATAACAGATGTCTTTGAGGTTCTAAATACTATAGCTGCAACTCAATATTAACCTTATGAAGCAACATTTAACGTATGTTCACAATTTTTTTATTAACTGTTGGAAGCAAGCCCAAACCAGCTTATTCGTTCAGAAAATAAGTGTTATTCTACTTTATATATTTATTTAGAGATAAATTACAATACCTCCATTATTCCTGTAGAGAATGTAATCCAGACGTATTCCATTGGGATGAGTCTTCACAAAGGAAGGACTCGAGAAGGGATTATCTGGTCGTTCACACGTCGTTCCGTCTGATTCAGCCTCACTTTCATCTTTCTGCAAGATACATCATTCATGCAAAATATGTTGTTCAAATGCACCACATTCCTGGCACTGGATCCATCCGTTCCTGCAACTTACCTAAGAAACGTAAGCCACAGTTTTGCAGCAAACTACAATTTAAAAAAAAACTTATTAAAATAACACTGAAATAATCAAATAAAAAATTAAGATGCTTCATATAATGAATAGTATACTGGATATACAACTGCTCAGACAAGTAACATTACTTCAGTTTTTAAGATAACAGAACCATGCATAAAGTTTGTTGTTGTTCCCGATAGTAAGTTTTTAGAATTTCTAATTGGTTTATGACCAACACTATATTATTTCATTGATTATGACACTTGGTTATATGTCACATGAGCATAGAAGTGGCAAGATACATCATTCATGCAAAATTATGTTTTAAAAATACATTGCATATCTTATACCTCAACAATACATTCATAGCTGCAATTTACACAAGAAACACAACAGCAGCGTCTCAACATCCAGATCTAGTCCAGCTATTGCAATGGGATAATTTGGGAAAGTATATTTATTAATCATAATGTGACCGTAGAATATGGTAAATTCCAAGGGAATGTACTTGAGTGCCTGTAATTGAGGTGATGTAATGACTACCTATCTGTGTGGTCCATGCACCTGTGTGGTCCATCCACCTGCATGATCCACGCACCTGTGTGGTCCATCCACCTGCATGGTCCATGCACCTGTGTGGTCCATGCACCTGTGTGGTCCATCCACCTGCATGGTCCACACACCTGCATGGTACATGCACCTGTGTGGTCCATCCACCTGCATGGTCCATGCACATGTGTGGTCCATCCACCTGCATGTTCCACCCACCTGTGTGGTCCAACCACCTGCAGGGTCCACCCACCTGTGTGGTCCATCCACCTGGATGGTACACCCACCTGCATGGTCCACGCACCTGTATGGCCAATCCACCTGCATAGTCCACCCACCTGCATGGTCCATCCACCTGCATAGTCCACCCACCTGTGTGGTCCATCCACCTGCATAGTCCATCCACCTGCATAGTCCATCCACCTGCATAGTCCATCCACCTGTGTGGTCCACCCACCTGCATAGTCCACCCACCTGCGTGGTCCACCCGCCTGTGTGGTCCATCCACCCGTGTGGTCAACCTACCTGTGAGGTCCAGGCGTCAAGGAAGTTGCCGTTTGACATGATCACTTTGTGACCGAGACTGGAGGGCTGCAGGTTGAAGTCACCAGTTGCTATGACGATGTCACATGTCTCACTGGTGTGTTTGACAAACTGACTCATCTCGAAGGCCTGAGCAACTCTGTGAGCGAGATACTCGTCCCGTAGTTCGTTGTACTCTGCATGCAGCTGTCACAGACAGACACGTGCACACTTCATAATCAGCGTCTAATGTAATGTTGCTTTTTCTTCTGACTAGTCATATTTACAATTAACTGTGCAGTCTGATCAATTGTACAACTGCATCAATCTGACTGCCACTATAACCTGACTGCCACTACAGCCTCACTGCCACTACAGCCTCACTGCCACTACAGCCTCACTGCCACTACAGCCTGACTGCCACTACAACCTGACTGCCACTACAGCCTCACTGCCACTATAATCTGACTGCCACTATAACCCGACTGCCACTACAGCCTCACTGCCACTACAGCCTCACTGCCACTACAGCCTCACTGCCACTACAGCTTCACTGCCACTACAGCCTCACTGCCACTATAATCTGACTGCCACTACAGCCTCACTGCCACTACAGCCTCACTGCCACTACAGCTTCACTGCCACTACAGCCTCACTGCCACTACAGCCTCACTGCCACTACAACCTCACTGCCACTACAACCTCACTGCCACTACAGCCTCACTGCCACTACAACCTCAATGCCACTACAACCTCACTACCACTACAGCCTCACTGCCACTATAATCTGACTGCCACTACAGCCTCACTGCCACTACAGCCTCACTGCCACTACAGCCTCACTGCCACTACAGCTTCACTGCCACTACAGCATCACTGCCACTACAGCCTCACTGCCACTACAACCTCACTGCCACTACAACCTCACTACCACTACAGCCTCACTGCCACTATAATCTGACTGCCACTACAGCCTCACTGCCACTACAGCCTCACTGCCACTACAGCCTCACTGCCACTACAGCTTCACTGCCACTACAGCATCACTGCCACTACAGCCTCACTGCCACTACAGCCTCACTGCCACTACAACCTCACTGCCACTACAACCTCACTGCCACTACAGCCTCACTGCCACTACAACCTCACTGCCACTACAACCTCACTGCCACTACAGCCTCACTGCCACTACAACCTCACTGCCACTACAGCTTCACTGCCACTACAGCCTCACTGCCAATATAATCTGACTGCCACTATAACCCGACTGCCACTACAGCCTCACTGCCACTACAGCCTCACTGCCACTACGGCCTCACTGCCACTACAGCCTCACAGCCACTACAGCCTCACTGCCACTACAGCCTCACTGCCACTATAGCCCCATTGCCACTACAGCTTCACTGCCACTACAGCCTCACTGCCACTACAACCTAAACAACTGTATACCTGATTGGCTATATAACCTGACTAAATCATGTATAACCGGAATAGTTGTACAATTGCAGCTCCATAAACGCTATGCATGGCTGTCTTTCGAGCTCTGTACACGACTACACGTGTATATACTATATAGAACCATCCATTGTGAACTTACATGTGTGTTGTACACGTTCACAATGATGTCTCCTATCTGCACCTTGCATAGTCCCACCGATTTGCCTCCGAACCAGTCTCCATGGTACACCTTGTGAGCGTAGCCATTGAGGGAGTAGCGATACTCCAGTGTCTCGATGATGGGGAACTTGGAGAAGACGCACAGACCACTTCCAAAGAGCCCGCTACAAGACAACTGACTCGGTAAGTGGGGAGCTTAGAGAAGACATGCTGATCACTTCCTCACAAAGAGTCTGCTACAAAGACATCTGACTCGGTAAGTGGAGAGCTTAGAGAAGACATACTGACCATTTCCTCCCAAAGAGCCCTCTACAAAGCCAACTGACTTGGTCAGTGAGGAACTTGGAGAAGATACAATGTTCTCTCCTAATTTCCCAAAGAGCTTGCAATAAATACGACTCAATCAGTGTTGGATTTTTCCTTAAAACTTCTATATTGAACATTTTTTAAACGAAAATGTGCCATTGGTACATGTTTGCCAGTGGGCTCGGAAACACTTTTCTATGTATTACAGCAATGGCTTTTTGGATTAAAAACACATCTGTTTGTAAGTAGTTGGGTATGTTAGATTATTTAAACACAACTCAACAGAAAAAATTGCATATAATTCAACAGAAACCCTCTCAACCCATGTTATCTTATTTTTACTCAATTGGGATGGGTTTGTACTGTGTTGGGATAGACGTCACCTGTTATAGTAGTGTGTATACGGCAATGCTGGCTGGATCTTGTCACACAATATCTTGTAGTCTGCCTGAGTCCATATCTGCACAGAATGGCAAATGTGGTAGACATGGTCAAATAAAACAGGTGTCATTAAAACTGATGGTGCAGATGTCAGTGTTTGGAAACAAAGAGGAAGTGACAACTGTGACATGTAAAACAATAATACTTTATTTAAATAAAGCATTTACAAAATACAGTAATTTTAAAGTAATGAATATGAATTGCAGATGCATGATGAGTGCTGATGATGTTGATGTTGATATGTTTACAAACTACATGGCTGGTAATAAATATGTTCTTTACATTTTAAAACTAAATGAAAAATATGTTTCCACAAGTGACAAGTGTTGTACAAAAATACTACTCACATATAAAACAGACAGACAGACAGACAGACAGACAGACAGACAGACAGACAGACAGACAGACAGACAGACAGACAGACAGACAGACAGACAGACAGACAGACAGACAGACAGACAGACAGACAGACAGACAGACAGACAGACAGACAGACAGACAGACAGACAGACAGACAGACAGACAGACAGACAGACAGACAGACAGACAGACAGACAGACAGACAGACAGACAGACAGAGCAACAGACAGACAGACAGACAGACAGACAGACAGACAGACAGACAGACAGACAGACAGACAGACAGACAGACACACACACAGTTTTCTATTTTGTTACTTCTGGGTGATTGGGTGTATACATATACACACGTGTATGTTAGACATGTACCTCTTGCAATAGAACGATGTCAAATTCGCCTTCTGCCACCTTATCTCCAATCGCTGGTATTCGCTCGCTTCGGTACTGACAGGCCAAGGGAGTAAATACACCCCTGTAAAATTAAGTGCAAAACATCTGAATAGGACTACATTATTATAACTGGTCTTGTGATAATTTAGGAATTTTTAATCTTCATTTATTATTGTTTTATACTGAATGTTCACAGATGACTTTGTACAGCAATATATAATATATACATATATATATATATATATATATATATATATATATATATATATATATATATATATACAGTATGTTATGAGTTGACCCCCTCAACGTATAGCAATAATTGAAAGACCTGTATTTCTGTAATTATACCATTCTTTGTCACTGATCCTTGGATGGAATGCAATTACATAACTGCATTCTTCAATATTAGAATAATAAAACATCTACCTAGTATCCAATGTCTATACTAGTATAACGCAGAAGTAAAACAATAAAGGTTAGCAAATAATTTCTTCATTGAAGACAGTAGTATGATGCATCACTATTCATACTAGTTTCAAACTTTCAATACAATACACTGTATTCCAACTGTAGTATCAATAACATGTATCAGCATAAAAACTAAATTAATTTTGGGGGCAGAGATAGTGCTTCTCAGCTGGTGTTACTCCACCTCTGGTGTCGAGCTGTCTTGGATCTACCCGGTGGTAGGTGTCTCCACATGCCAGGTGTACTGCCAATTTTTGAGTTTTAAAATCTGGGAGATTCAATTCAAGGAGTAACACTGAGAGACAAAGTAAAGAGTGTGGACATCAGAAAGGAGCTGGGAGTGACTAGTATACAAGAGAAAGTAAGAGAAATGAGACTACGCTGGTATGGACACATTCAGAGAATGGAAGAACACAACAAAGTGACAGCAGTTGTTGACATGAGAGTGCCAGGAAAAAGACCAAGAGTGAGATGGATGGATTGCGTCCGAAGGGACATGCAGGCACTGCGGATCACCCTAGAGGATGCCCAGGACAGAACATTCTGGAAATCAAGAATTCGGGCTGCTGACCCCACCTAGTGGGAAAAGGCGAAAAGAAGAAGAAGATTCAATTCAAGATTTCATATGAGTTTCAACAGTTCAATCCTGTTTCATTTATTATTAACAACAAGGTTTCTGTCCTTTTGGACTGGACTTCAGAAGATGGGGGTGCTGTTGCCATGGTGATCTGAAATGAAAATCCAGGAGATTCTCTTCTATTCCAGAGTATGAAAGATTCACACAAACATCTGTGACTTTGGAAAACCTGGTAGTGTGTCAGGTACACCACCATAATTTCAGCTAGTGTTGTTGTTAAAATATTTGTTGACGCCATTCATTTTTTTCTGAGCTATTACATCCTCGTACGCCAGGGTTCACAACAGCTGATCATGTCAGTACCAGCTCTTCTCTACCTTTGGCACATCCCTTTCAAAAACTCCTTTTTTAAAGTCAGCCAATTAAATCGCCCATGTGGAGTGTGTGCAGCCTCTGGACATGTGATACAATATATTGGATGAATTCAGCCAAATGTTGCACAGATTATTTGCAATGTTTCGGATGTGAATAGATTGATTTATACTAAGAATCCCACCAGTCATGTGTCCGACTTCAAACTGGGGCAGGTATTTGCACTGTTCCAATGGCTGATGCCGTAACGACTGGTGAAGTCACTTGCATAGTTCAACTCCACTCAATTGGCTAAAGGGGGTAGAATTAAGTGTGGGGGTATAAGTCGTGAAGGGGCAGAAGTGTAGCGCAATGACTCCTGGCTTGGGAGGATGGTTACTTGCAATGTTTATGATGTTAATGGGTCATAATATTGGAATCCCACCAGTCGTCTATACTTCAAACTGGGGCGGGTATTTGCGCTGTTCCCACGATTGACACATGCAGTAGCGACTGGTATGTGAAGAGAACTGCTATAATTTCACAGGTTGACTGACTTGACGCTCATTCACACGGTTAGCAGAGATGATCAGCCAGCTAGGGGTGCAGTAGCACAGCGCAATGACCCCTGGCTTGCGCGGATGAGCTATTCAGGCCTGGATTTGCACCAAAACATGCACGTACTCGCTTAATTTGGTGTGGAAGGGCAATCCTACATCCACTCGAGCGACCGGCAAAATTAAAACACACTTCTAATTGGCGCCCATTTCCTCAATATTGGGAGCTAACCCCCGTTCCACAAATACTGGGGTAAGTTATCTTACCAGAAGAGAGGCTGGCTGAGTGGGCTTAGACAGCTCAGCCTCACTCACTGTGTGTCGGTTCAGTGAGTCACAGTCACACACACAGAAAAATATGACATTTTTACAGGTGGGTAACCCCCATGATACAACCATTATAGCACTTACCAACAATTCAGCGTCAACACTTTCAGGGCTGTTTTAGAACTGTATGCCGGCATATTTTCTCCAGATTGCGTAAATATGTCCTTAACTGTGCATAAATATCACCAGCGGCGTTACCCTACCGTTTGGAAGTGTTATTGTATGAGGGAGCAGCTATTATTACAAATTTCGCATGGCGTTACCTGCGCCGACAGTTTTGCCTATTTTTCAGAAAGGAAGCCCACACCGTTGTCATATGCGTTTTTATTAGCTTAAAATTCAACATAGTAGGCAAAATAACTAATCATTTGATGCAAACTGCACACTTTGTTTTGTGTATTGTCGCTAATATGCTGTATATATTCCATAAAATCATTTAGGTTTGTTTTAGAAAAATCCGCATACAAGATGCTCCCCAGTGATCTGACCACGCTGCCCCCTGTCGTACTGCCAATTCACAACAATGTTCGGCAGGTGGCAGAAGCATCGCCAAGAGTCAAGGAGCATGCGTGAACCAATCAGCTGTAGGAAAACTTTTGTGGAATGTTTATGCAAGAAGCATTTTCGTCTTCCTTGTTATATATCGTGACTTCAGAATGTTGAACGACGTACACAGACACGTCACAATGAAAACTGCAGACAATGCGAGTATTCCAAGGAATTTATTGTACTTATATATTACTTAAATTTGAATAAACGTTACATACAAGTCGATAAACTACCGTATCCACCCCCTTGAGGCTTGAATAAGGTAGCATGCACAATACAGCAGTGCCGTGGCAGTGCCACTGTGTTGTGGACAGTGCCACTATGTGCATGAGTGTATGGATGGCTTCTCTGTTGTCATGTGGGGTATCTACCAGGCTCTCTTGAACGACATTCGTCTTGACTTTTGTTATTCTTGATGAAGGTATTCTGTCATTCTGTCACTATAGCTATTACGATGATTTAACACTTCACAATTAAATATATAAAAAAATCCGGAAAAAAAACCAGTGGCTATACTGATACATCCGGATATGGTTGAATAGCCTTGGGGACTATATGTCCAGATATTGGCAAACAGCATAAGTCGGTACTTAGGCTATTTGTCTGGATACATTTCTCGCAGGAGTTCAATTCAAATTCGAACAAGCGGCACAATTGACATGGACGAACTGGTGGTTAGACGTGAGTTCGAGAATTTTAAGAGTTTAGCTGTTGTGCAATTTGAAAGTAGTAACTTTGTACGGTTTTATAAAAGATATAGTATAGGACAGTCAAGGAAGATGTCCTACTGCAAGAATTTAATTATTGATTTCATATATATATATATTATGTATGTGTGTATTATTTAGGACCACAGTTTATATACGTTATTTGAAGGCATTACTTTTAATTTCCTTTGCTTATCTTAATCCTGATTGAAAACTAGTTGTAGCGACACCTGGTTGTATGCGTAATAGCAAAAAAATTACTTCTTGTTTTGGTCTTCGTATTATGCTATATTTGTACAAAAAAGGAAATTGACAAGTAAAATAAAACAAGACTAGGCATGGCTCCCATCTGTACCAAGTGTTGTGTGAGTGACATACTGGCCGAAAATATGAATAAAAACTTGCCATATTTTACAGTTTAAACATACTGGCTTTATCTATATAGTATAGCACTTAGACTATTTGATTCAATTTGTGCAAACATATGGCTTGAAAGGTCAAATTTTTTTGAAACACCATGCATGGTTATATTATTGGCTAACATGTGTACGTGAGAAGGTAGAAGTACCCGCATCTTCAAAATTGCATCTAACGATCTTTCATTTGTCCGCTCAAATAGCGTATACCTGATGTTGAGGTATATATCCGTATTTGTCCGTAACCGGCCAAATAGCGTATAGTTGATCTCGATTCTCAGGCTATTTATCCAGTCAAATAGCATATATGCAAACATGAGCTATTTGTCCATATCCGAACGAATAGTTCCTCAGGCTGTTCGACCGTAGCCAGATAGAGGTAGATAGGCTGAAACTGAGTAGTAGTTTACCAAAAAATAATGTCTAGGTTATGGGAAGGTTTTGCTTGTTGCAATAATGAATTAGATTTATGCATGTTAAGTTGGTAATATAGCATTATAATTGGCAGTTCTCTTACTTTTAAAAATTGTAACATGCTCTATAATATACTGTTTCATTGTGTTTATTATTTAATATTTGATTTTTAGGTTCCCTGTACACATTGTGGATTGCTCGTGTGCTGACACCGACTCAGCTGGGCCAATCTGTGGTGTTGCTTCCTCGCTTCGCTTTGGCTGTCAGTAAGAACCACAGGTCTTGTGAGCTGGTCTCCAAGACATCAGCACATAGATGATGGCTGCTATACAGATGAACAACGATAAAGGCCAAGTAACACGGTTGTTTTCTAGTCCAGTTACGTCTGCGGAGAGAGATACTTGTCAGGATGAAGGCAAAGTGAATGATGCGTCAATGCATGTACAGGAATTATCATCAGAAAAGTGCGATACAGCAAGCAAGAATGGGGAAAATGGGTACGTTCAAAGGGTACCTATGAAGATGTATATATTAGATTTAACCAGATTTAACAAGATTGCCACCTAGAGATTCAACTCTAGATGGCAGGTGGACTAGGAAGCCATTTGGCTTATCGAGAGTCCAACCTATCTATCTAAGTATACCCCGCCCTTCTTAAGTATATGTCAATTTTATTTTTAAATATATTAACACTGCTAGCACCTACACAATCAGCTGATAATCTGTTCCATTCGTTTACTGTTCTTTGTGAAAATGAAAATTTTCTAATATCTAGTCTACACTGCTTCTTTGCTAATGTAACTCCATGTCCTCTAGTCCTTCTCTCTTCCTTGAAAAAAATATTTCTGTCAATATTTTCATATCCATTCAATATTTTAAACACTTCAATCTGATCTCCTCTCAATCTTCTGGTTTCTAGTGTTGTTAAGCCACATTCTTTTAGACGCATTTCATAACTAATATTCCTGAGTTTTGGTATCATTTTGGTTGCTCTCCTTTGTACTCTTTCTAGCATATCAATATCCTTCTTGCGATATGGCCTCCATGCTTGTATACAATATTCTAAGTGAGGCCTAACTATTGTTTTATACAGCGGTATTATTAGTTCTTTTTCTTTGTACACTATATTTCGCCTAATTAATCCAAGAATTTGGTTTCCCTTCGCTGCTGCAATTCCACACTGCTCTGATACCTTCATGTCAGCACTAATAGTTAAGCCCAAGTCCTTTTTCTTTAAGGTAGTATTTAGTACAGTATCACCCATTGTATATTGTGCATCTTCATTCCCATGTCCTGTGTGAAGGCACTTACACTTTCCAAAATTAAACAGCATTTGCCACTTCTCAGACCATTCTATCAACTTATTAAGATCATTTTGTAAATGCTGTCTATCTGCATCACTTTTAATTTTCCTAAACACTTTTGTGTCGTCCGCAAACTTCAACACCTTGCTTGTTATGTTATCATCCAAATCATTGATATATATTAAGAATAAAATACGTCCCAGTACTGATCCCTGCGGTACTCCACTCAAAACCGCTTTCCAGTTTGAAACCTCCCCATCAACTACTACTCTTTGTCTTCTACCAATAAGCCATTTTTCTATCCAGTTGATCATTCCATTTCCTATGCCATGAGCCTTTAGTTTAAGTAGTAGTCTTTGGTGTGGCACTTTGTCAAAGGCTTTTTTAAAATCTAAGTAGATTAGTAGTACCACGGGTTCGCAGACATAAATATTAATCTGTATGTTTGTTTGCTTATACTTGAAACAAGCCTCTGTAACAAAGCTGACATCAAAGGAGTGGAATAGCACTGGCTTCCTTTGTGTTAGCTCAGGACTTGTCAAAAGACAATGAAGACTGCAGAGTGTTTACCTAGTAGGACACACAGCTCCAAGTCTGATTGCTGCCTGACTGCAGCCTGAGTAAAGTTCAGTGGTCCTTTGAAGCAAGTTCCCAACACAAATCAACTACCATTTCCCATTATTAAGTCCCAACAACTTGCATTCATTTACAGGCATGTGTAATTCTTGGCCAAGTACACATGTGCATCTATATTCAGTATTGTAATTTAATGTAAACAAATACAGAAGTTGGTTCTTTTGAAAAAGCAACAATAATGGTATAAGGTCTGTCATATTTGGAATGGAACACAGTTCAACACAGGGATCAATTCAACTTTTCTACTCAGGAATTAAGATTGACCAACAAATCCGATTCTTGGAGTAAGAGTTGGTTTTTTAAGTTGGTTGGAATTGTAATTTTTTTGGCAATGGACAAAAGTTCTTGAACTCAACATATATGAGCAATGTCGATTAGACCATAGTGATATTATAATCTGCTTTTGTATGATGAAAAATGAATTTTCAACTTCACATAATTTATGTTTAAAAAATAAATATAAATTTGATTTTCTTTGGGTTTGCATTTGGAACTTCTAATTTGAAATCGTAATTTAACGAAACAGATTTAAATGGTCCTAATGATTAGATACAGCAGTATCCATGACTATACAGAAGTTTCAAATACCCTACGGGGAGGGTGTTTGTTACTCTACCCAGAATTATCCGGCAATAGTAATATCTTTTACTGTTCAGCATATTTATTACAATCTTAAAACCAAACCTTCAACTGTTCATTAGTATTTTTTATAATTATAATCTTAAAAACATACTACTTAATTAATACAAAACTATAAACAGACAGCTTCCTTTTAACAGTGTGTATTGTCAATAGTTGTCATTTATGGCTACAGAGTCGATGAGGCTACAGAGGAGGATGGGGAGGAGGCTGAGGTCAGAAGGAGGAGCTCTTCAGTACTGGAGGCCAAGGAGCGTGCACACAACTTCCTCCGGGATGAACTACAGAAAGCACAACAGGTACCAGCGTTGTTCTGTCGTGCTGAACAGACGTAATAGCAATAGGATGTGTACAAATCCATTCAGAGAAACAAAAATGAAAAAAAACACGTAGTTATCCTGATCTGTCCTAGCAGCAGAATATTAGTCAATGTGGTTACAAAATTGGCAGTGATTTTTGTGACCAGTTCCAAGACAGGGCAGACAGGTAAGAATGATTACAGTTACTGGATGTATACTTTTTGTACTGCTGCTTGCAAGTTTTTGGTTATAGTTTAAAGGTTAATGACCCAGTGAAATAAAAAACAAAGTAATGACCATATTTGTGATACTTTTGGCTTGAGTCTAACTAGTACTCTTATAGTTTTGTGCAGTTGACCTGGTTTCTTCATGTGAACTGCTGCCAAGCAACAGGCCTCTCACTTGCAAATTACATACGCACATAGAAATCATTCTGTTATATAGGGTGTATACTTATTGTAAAAAATTCTGACCACAAATAATCTTTAAAAAATGCAACATGTTGTTTTGGTGAGAACTGAAAATATATAAATCATGCTGACTTAGTAATTGTAATGCATGGATACGTATTTTCATTATTTATTGTTAAGGCAGCAGATTTTTGTATAATTTTGAATATGTTTCTGGATCCATCGATTGCATTACGAAAGTCTATGTGAACTGTCCTTTACAAACACTGGGGATAAAAGAAATTGTCACATGTGCTTGGTGGTATGCATTTGCCCTCTCAGTGTTGCTACACTGGTGGTTAGCACCTGCTCCAAGTACATTACTACAGGGAGACAAGGTCAGGCAACCAGGGTCCCAGTAGCTCAGTAGCCTGTGTTTGGGACTTGGAGGTCAACCAAGGTGATTAATTGACCACAGGGAAACTGCAGCTGGTTGCTCCCTCCTCTGTGGTAAACAAGGGTTGATATTTGGTAACAGGTCAATTTACCCCACTGCCCATATGGATACATCTATGTTGTTAGTTTTGCTTAAATCACCTTTCAGTAATATTTTAAGGGTCTGTATGCAACCTGAAGATTGTTGTAATAGTGTTTTGAAACAACTTCGGATCTGTAAGTATGATGCAACAAAAATATTTGCTTACTTATTAATTAACCAAATGTTTTTACAAAATTACAAACTCACAATGTAGGAGAACGGACCTTTAGCGGCTTTGGCTCTTTTTATAAAATGCCTGTGAATTAAAAAAAATGTGTTGTATGTTTAATGATGCATTTTTATCCAGTATTGTCATGTTTACTTTTAACATGCCAGCTCCTGCGTCCTACACGAGGCCCTGTGTGTGTTGTTGTCATGTTTACTTTTAACATGCCAGCTCCTGTGTCCTACACGAGGCCCTGTGTGTGTTGTTGTCATGTTTACTTTTAACATGCCAGCTCCTGCGTCCTACACGAGGCCCTGTGTGTGTTGTTGTCATGTTTACTTTTAACATGCCAGCTCCTGCGTCCTACACGAGGCCCTGTGTGTGTTGTTGTCATGTTTACTTTTAACATGCCAGCTTCTGCGTCCTACACGAGGCCCTGTGTGTGTTGTTGTCATGTTTACTTTTAACATGCCAGCTCCTGCGTCCTACACGAGGCCCTGTGTGTGTTGTTGTCATGTTTACTTTTAACATGCCAGCTTCTGCGTCCTAAACGAGGCCCTGTGTGTGTTGTTGTCATGTTTACTTTTAACATGCCAGCTTCTGCGTCCTAAACGAGGCCCTGTGTGTGTTGTTGTCATGTTTACTTTTAACATGCCAGCTCCTGCGTCCTAAACGAGGCCCTGTGTGTGTTGTTGTCATGTTTACTTTTAACATGCCAGCCCCTGCGTCCTACACGAGGCCCTGTGTGTGTTGTTGTCATGTTTACTTTTAACATGCCAGCTCCTGTGTCCTACACGAGGCCCTGTGTGTGTTGTTGTCATGTTTACTTTTAACATGCCAGCTCCTGCGTCCTACACGAGGCCCTGTGTGTGTTGTTGTCATGTTTACTTTTAACATGCCAGCTCCTGCGTCCTAAACGAGGCCCTGTGTGTGTTGTTGTCATGTTTACTTTTAACATGCCAGCTCCTGCGTCCTACACGAGGCCCTGTGTGTGTTGTTGTCATGTTTACTTTTAACATGCCAGCTCCTGTGTCCTACACGAGGCCCTGTGTGTGTTGTTGTCATGTTTACTTTTAACATGCCAGCTCCTGCGTCCTACACGAGGCCCTGTGTGTGTTGTTGTCATGTTTACTTTTAACATGCCAGCTCCTGTGTCCTACACGAGGCCCTGTGTGTGTTGTTGTCATGTTTACTTTTAACATGCCAGCTCCTGTGTCCTACACGAGGCCCTGTGTGTGTTGTTGTCATGTTTACTTTTAACATGCCAGCTCCTGTGTCCTACACGAGGCCCTGTGTGTTGTTGTCATGTTTACTTTTAACATGCCAGCTCCTGCGTCCTACACGAGGCCCTGTGTGTTGTTGTCATGTTTACTTTTAACATGCCAGCTCCTGTGTCCTACACAAGGCCCTGTGTGTGTTGTTGTCATGTTTACTTTTAACATGCCAGCTCCTGTGTCCTACACGAGGCCCTGTGTGTGTTGTTGTCATGTTTACTTTTAACATGCCAGCTCCTGTGTCCTACACGAGGCCCTGTGTGTGTTGTTGTCATGTTTACTTTTAACATGCCAGCTCCTGCATCCTACACGAGGCCCTGTGTGTTGTTGTCATGTTTACTTTTAACATGCCAGCTCCTGTGTCCTACACGAGGCCCTGTGTGTGTTGTTGTCATGTTTACTTTTAACATGCCAGCTCCTGCGTCCTACACGAGGCCCTGTGTGTGTTGTTGTCATGTTTACTTTTAACATGCCAGCTCCTGCGTCCTACACGAGGCCCTGTGTGTGTTGTTCATGTTTACTTTTAACATGCCAGCTCCTGCGTCCTACACGAGGCCCTGTGTGTGTTGTTGTCATGTTTACTTTTAACATGCCAGCTCCTGTGTCCTACACGAGGCCCTGTGTGTGTTGTTGTCATGTTTACTTTTAACATGCCAGCTCCTGCGTCCTACACGAGGCCCTGTGTGTGTTGTTGTCATGTTTACTTTTAACATGCCAGCTCCTGTGTCCTACACGAGGCCCTGTGTGTTGTTGTCATGTTTACTTTTAACATGCCAGCTCCTGCGTCCTACACGAGGCCCTGTGTGTGTTGTTGTCATGTTTACTTTTAACATGCCAGCTCCTGCGTCCTACACGAGGCCCTGTGTGTGTTGTTGTCATGTTTACTTTTAACATGCCAGCTCCTGCGTCCTACACGAGGCCCTGTGTGTTGTTGTCATGTTTACTTTTAACATGCCAGCTCCTGTGTCCTACACGAGCCCTGTGTGTTGTTTCATGTTTACTTTTAACATGCCAGCTCCTGTGTCCTCAGAGGCCTGTGTGTGTTGTTGTCATGTTTACTTTTAACATGCCAGCTCCTGGTCCTACACGAGGCCCTGTGTGTGTTGTTGTCATGTTTACTTTTAACATGCCAGCTCCTGTGTCCTACACGAGGCCCTGTGTGTTGTTGTCATGTTTACTTTTAACATGCCAGCTCCTGCGTCCTACACGAGGCCCTGTGTGTTGTTGTCATGTTTACTTTTAACATGCCAGCTCCTGCGTCCTACACGAGGCCCTGTGTGTGTTGTTGTCATGTTTACTTTTAACATGCCAGCTCCTGCGTCCTACACGAGGCCCTGTGTGTTGTTGTCATGTTTACTTTTAACATGCCAGCTCCTGCGTCCTACACGAGGCCCTGTGTGTTGTTGTCATGTTTACTTTTAACATGCCAGCTCCTGCGTCCTACACGAGGCCCTGTGTGTGTTGTTGTCATGTTTACTTTTAACATGCCAGCTCCTGGTCCTAAACGAGGCCCTGTGTGTTGTTGTCATGTTTACTTTTAACATGCCAGCTCCTGCGTCCTACACGAGGCCCTGTGTGTGTTGTTGTCATGTTTACTTTTAACATGCCAGCTCCTGCGTCCTAAACGAGGCCCTGTGTGTGTTGTTGTCATGTTTACTTTTAACATGCCAGCTCCTGCGTCCTACACGAGGCCCTGTGTGTGTTGTTGTCATGTTTACTTTTAACATGCCAGCTCCTGTGTCCTACACGAGGCCCTGTGTGTGTTGTTGTCATGTTTACTTTTAACATGCCAGCTCCTGTGTCCTACACGAGGCCCTGTGTGTGTTGTTGTCATGTTTACTTTTAACATGCCAGCTCCTGTGTCCTACACGAGGCCCTGTGTGTGTTGTTGTCATGTTTACTTTTAACATGCCAGCTCCTGTGTCCTACACGAGGCCCTGTGTGTGTTGTTGTCATGTTTACTTTTAACATGCCAGCTCCTGTGTCCTACACGAGGCCCTGTGTGTGTTGTTGTCATGTTTACTTTTAACATGCCAGCTCCTGTGTCCTACACGAGGCCCTGTGTGTTGTTGTCATGTTTACTTTTAACATGCCAGCTCCTGTGTCCTACACGAGGCCCTGTGTGTGTTGTTGTCATGTTTACTTTTAACATGCCAGCTCCTGTGTCCTACACGAGGCCCTGTGTGTGTTGTTGTCATGTTTACTTTTAACATGCCAGCTCCTGTGTCCTACACGAGGCCCTGTGTGTGTTGTTGTCATGTTTACTTTTAACATGCCAGCTCCTGCGTCCTACACGAGGCCCTGTGTGTGTTGTTGTCATGTTTACTTTTAACATGCCAGCTCCTGCGTCCTACACGAGGCCCTGTGTGTGTTGTTGTCATGTTTACTTTTAACATGCCAGCTCCTGTGTCCTACACGAGGCCCTGTGTGTGTTGTTGTCATGTTTACTTTTAACATGCCAGCTCTGCGTCCTACACGAGGCCCTGTGTGTGTTGTTGTCATGTTTACTTTTAACATGCCAGCTCCTGTGTCCTACACGAGGCCCTGTGTGTGTTGTTGTCATGTTTACTTTTAACATGCCAGCTTCTGCGTCCTACACGAGGCCCTGTGTGTGTTGTTGTCATGTTTACTTTTAACATGCCAGCTCCTGCGTCCTACACGAGGCCCTGTGTGTGTTGTTGTCATGTTTACTTTTAACATGCCAGCTCCTGCGTCCTACACGAGGCCCTGTGTGTGTTGTTGTCATGTTTACTTTTAACATGCCAGCTCCTGCGTCCTACACGAGGCCCTGTGTGTGTTGTTGTCATGTTTACTTTTAACATGCCAGCTCCTGCGTCCTACACGAGGCCCTGTGTGTGTTGTTGTCATGTTTACTTTTAACATGCCAGCTCCTGCGTCCTACACGAGGCCCTGTGTGTGTTGTCAGGAGCTGAAGCTAAAGGACAGAGAGTGTCAGAAGCTGCACCAGGTGCAGGAGAAGATGGGAGAGGAACTAGAAGAGCTTACAGCCAGTCTCTTTGAGGTAAGTCTGCTCCTGTCACAGCCAGTCTCTTCGAGGTAAGTCTGCTCTTGTCATGGCCAGTCTCTTTGAGGTAAGTCTGCTCCTGTCATGGCCAGTCTCTTTGAGGTAAGTCTGCTCCTGTCACAGCCAGTCTCTTTGAGGTAAGTCTGCTCCTGTCACAGCCAGTCTCTTTGAGGTAAGTCTGCTCCTGTCACAGCCAGTCTCTTTGAGGTAAGTCTGCTCCTGTCACAGCCAGTCTCTTTGAGGTAAGTCTGCTCCTGTCACAGCCAGTCTCTTTGAGGTAAGTCTGCTCCTGTCACAGCCAGTCTCTTTGAGGTAAGTCTGCTCCTGTCACAGCCAGTCTCTTTGAGGTAAGTCTGCTCCTGTCACAGCCAGTCTCTTTGAGGTAAGTCTGCTCCTGTCACAGCCAGTCTCTTTGAGGTAAGTCTGCTCCTGTCACAGCCAGTCTCTTTGAGGTAAGTCTGCTCCTGTCACAGCCAGTCTCTTTGAGGTAAGTTTGCTCAGGACTGTCATAGCCAGTCTCTTTGAGGTAAGTCTGCTCCTGTCACAGCCAGTCTCTTTGAGGTAAGTTTGCTCAGGACTGTCACAGCCAGTCCAGTTTCATTGGGGTAAGTCTGCTCCTGTCACAGTCAGTTGAGGTGAGTAGCCTGTCTAGAATGACAGCAAGATCAGATGATTGGATAATGGACTCAACATAAGTTCAGTGTTTAAGAGATTTGCCAGGGACTGCAGCAATTCTGCTACATGAGGCTGCAATAGCAGAATACAGTGGAACCTCACTAATAAGGTCACCCCTGGGACTGGGCAAATGCGACCTGAATAGCAATGTGACCATATTATCAAGGCTAATTTCCAATAAACAAATTGGGACTCCCAGGGTGACCTTAATTGTGAAGTGGCTGTGTGACAGAGGTGACCTTAATGCAAGGTTCTATTGCACTAGTTTCATAGTCACTGTGATGATGGGTGTATGCATCCAACTCGCATAAGAAGGACTACCATAAAGAACATTTGTTTAGAAAATAAACTATCCAACAGTGATAGAAAATAACACTGGCATTGTGCAGATGTTGTACATTTTGTTTGTAGGAAGCCAACAAGATGGTGCAGGATGCCAACATACGGCGGATGCAGGCAGAAAAATTGCTCAAAGAAGCCAATGCAAAGGTGTGTTTTATAATTGTATAGCAATGTCAGATTTTTCACACAGTCGCTCAGTCAGTCATGCACACTGTAGTAGGTTTGTTTGCATGTTGAGAGTTGCCAGTGAATGAACACACACACATTCAGACCCTAAGACCCGGCCAGATCTGTACTATCTCCAGAAATGCACAATAACCTTAAATAATAAACCTTTGCATATAAAAGTGTGACACCTTCTGTCAAAGCATAACTGACAGCATAGTTATAGATGAGATACTCTTTTTTGTTGCTCATCAAGTGTCTACCCATCCAACCACACATTTTGATTCATCCACAAATGGACTGTACCAATCCCAGAGATAAGAATACAGGTCTCTAGATAAACACTGTTGCCCCCCTTGTATTTACAGATATCTAGATAACACTTTTACCCCCTTGTCTTTACATATCTCTAGATAACACTGTTACCCCCCTTGTCTTTACATATCTCTAGATCACACTGTTACCCCCCTTGTATTTACAGATATCTAGATAACACTTTTACCCCCCTTGTCTTTACATATCTCTAGATAAACACTGTTGCCCCCCTTGTATTTACAGATATCTAGATAACACTTTTACCCCCCTTGTCTTTACATATCTCTAGATAAACACTGTTGCCCCCCTTGTATTTACAGATATCTAGATAACACTTTTACCCCCCTTGTCTTTACAGATCTCTAGATAACACTGTTACCCCCTTGTCTTTACAGATCTCTTGATAAACACTGTTACCCCCTTGTCTTTACAGATTTCTAGATAACACTGTTACCCCCTTGTCTTTACAGATCTCTTGATAAACACTGTTACCCCCCTTGTCTTTACAGATCTCTAGATAACACTGTTACCCCCCTTGTCTTTACAGATCGACGTATTGCAAGCGGAGGTGACAGCGTTGAAGACGCTGGTGATCACGTCGACTCCCAGCATGCCCAACAAGCACCTGCATCCCCAGCTGGAGCCGAAGAAGGATGAGTTTGTGAAGGGCCACCGCCGCTCTACCAGTCACCACAACTTCAGCAAGGAGATGAGGGTGAAGGAGGTGACCTTCCTGCAGGAGACTCCACAGCAGGCTCTCAAGCCCGTCCAGCAGGAGGTGTGTGTCAGCGGGAGGTGTGTGTGTGTCAGTGAGAGGTGTGTGTGTGTCAGCGGGAGGTGTGTGTGTGTCAGTGAGAGGTGTGTGTGTGTCAGTGAGAGGTGTGTGTGTGTCAGCGGAGGTGTGTGTGTGTCAGTGAGACGCGTGTGTGGTGTCAGCAGGAGGTGTGTGTGTGTCAGTGGGAGGTGTGTGTGTGTCAGTGAGAGGTGTGTGTGTGTCAGTGAGAGGTGTGTGTGTGTCAGCGGGAGGTGTGTGTGTGTCAGCTGGAGGTGTGTGTGTGTCAGTCGGGAGGTGTGTGTGTGTCAGTGAGAGGTGTGTGTGTGTCAGTGAGAGGTGTGTGTGTGTCAGTGGAGGTGTGTGTGTGTCAGTGAGAGGTGTGTGTGTGTCAGCGGGAGGTGTGTGTGTGTCAGCTGGAGGTGTGTGTGTGTCAGTGAGAGGTGTGTGTGTGTCAGTGAGAGGTGTGTGTGTGTCAGTGAGAGGTGTGTGTGTGTCAGTGAGAGGTGTGTGTGTGTGTCAGCGGGAGGTGTGTGTGTGTCAGCTGGAGGTGTGTGTGTGTCAGTGAGAGGTGTGTGTGTGTCATTGGGAGGTATGTGTGGGAGGTGTGTGTGTGTCAGCAGGAGGTGGGTGTCAGTGAGAGGTGTGTGTCAGTGGGAGGTGTGTGTCAGTGGGAGGTGGGTGTCAGTGGGAGGTGGATGTCAGGGGGACGTGGGTGTCAGCGGGAGGTGGGTGTCAGGGGAGGTGGGTGGGTGTCAGTGGGAGGTGGGTGTCAGCGGGAGGTGGGTGTCAGCGGGAGGTGGGTGTCAGCAGGAGGTGGGTGTCATTGGGAGGTGGGTGTCAGCGAGAGGTGGGTGTCAGCGGGGGGTGGGTGTCAGCTGGAGGTGGGTGTCTGCGGGAGGTGTGTGTCAGTGGGTGGTGGGTGTCTGCAGGAGGTGGGTGTCAGCAGTAGACATGTAGTTCTCATATTTTCCTCAGTTAACCTGATTGCTTGCTGCTTTTTGTTAAGACAAAGTTGATGATTATGTAACACAGAAGGAGACTGGGTGGTGATTATTAGCAGGAAGCCCACTGAATCAGTTGTACTTGGTCCATGAGGAGTGTAGGAGTCAGCCAATTTCAGTGGCCCAGCAATGACAATTGGCCTCTGAAAATATATGTATACAAAACTGTACATGTGTGTATCAGAGCCCATCACACATTTGGATCTGTTCTACATTTCAGTTGGATCCAGTTTGTTTTGAGGAGTTTCGCTGTTGGAAAGTGATGCCAACGATGGCTCAGTCGTGTGTCTTTCTCTCTCACATTATCTCGGAGGACGTCTTGCCTTGTCTTGGATTTGCAAACCGTGAGGTATGTACTATGTGTTGTTTGTACTATGTGTTGTTTGTACTGTGTGTTGTAAGTACTGTGTGTTGTATGTACTGTGTGTTGTATGTACTGTGTGTTGTTTGTACTGTGTGTTGTAAGTACTGTGTGTTGTTTGTACTGTGTGTTGTATGTACTGTGTGTTGTATGTACTGTGTGTTGTTTGTACTGTGTGTTGTATGTACTGTGTGTTGTATGTACTGTGGGTTGAATGTACTGTGTGTTGTTTGTACTGTGTGTTGTATGTACTGTGGGTTGAATGTACTGTGTGTTGTTTGTACTGTGTGTTGTTTGTACTATGTGTTGAATGTAGTATGTGTTGTTTGTACTGTGTGTTGTATGTACTGTGGATTGAATGTACTGTGTGTTGTTTGTACTGTGTGTTGTATGTACTGTGTGTTGTATGTACTGTGTGTTGTACTGTGTTGTATGTACTGTGTGTTGTATGTACTGTGTGTTGTTTGTACTGTGTGTTGTATGTACTGTGTGTTGTATGTACTGTGTGTTGTTTGTACTGTGTGTTGTATGTACTGTGTGTTGTATGTACTATGTGTTGTTTGTACTATGTGTTGTTTGTACTGTGTGTTGTAAGTACTGTGTGTTGTATGTACTGTGTGTTGTATGTACTGTGTGTTGTTTGTACTGTGTGTTGTATGTACTGTGTTGTTTGTACTGTGTGTTGTTTGTAATGTGTGTTGTATGTACTGTGTGTTGTATGTACTGTGTGTTGTTTGTACTGTGTGTTGTATGTACTGTGTGTTGTATGTACTATGTGTTGTATGTACTATGTGTTGTTTGTACTGTGTGTTGTATGTACTATGTGTTGTTTGTACTATGTGTTGTTTGTACTGTGTGTTGTATGTACTATGTGTTGTATGTACTATGTGTTGTTTGTACTGTGTGTTGTATGTACTGTGTGTTTTTGTACTGTGTATTATATATGCTGTGTATTGTATGTACTGTGTATTGTTTGTATTGTGTGTTGTTTGTACTGTGTATTATATATACTGTGTATTGTATGTACTGTGTATTGTTTGTATTGTGTGTTGTTTGTACTGTGTATTATATATACTGTGTATTGTATGTACTGTGTATTGTTTGTATTGTGTGTTTTTGTACTGTGTATTGTATGTACTGTGTATTTTTTATTTTTAACAATTAAAAAATTCCAGTTTGTGTTTCTTTGGAGACAGTTCCGATCCAGTGCTATGGTTTGATAAGAGGGGATTAAAAGTGAATTCCTTCAGTTTGGTTTTCTTAAAGATGCAAAGTTCGTTGGAGCTGGTTCCAGTCTAGTGTTGTCATGTTGATCAGAGATGATTAAAATTTAAAGTATTTACATCAACTGCGTTTTCTTTTTGCAGTTGGCCCGGTCTGTGTTTGAGTGTGTCATGGACAACAGTTTGACTATAGAACCAGTGCCTGAGAAACATCCTTCGCCTGGGTGAGTACTATGTACACAGCTGTTGTTTTTAATCAGCAATTTTGCTGTTATTGCATTGACAACATATTGTTATAAATGATGACAACACACTACATATGTGGTTAAATTTTCTGAGTCTCCCTTACAAAATGCCTGCGTTGACTGCTAATACCCCATACAAAGACACATCAACGTTCTATCATGGGTCTTTGTTTATTCACAGCACAGAAATAATGCTTGGGCCCTGCTTTGCTGACCTTGTATATTTAGAGGGGCTATTTTCAGAAGTTAGGCTGTAGCTAATAACTAGTGGCATATATTCCATTGCTTGTTTGTTATCAATAAAGGTTGCGCCATCTGATTACAGACGTATATCATAGTTCAATTCACTTTATTGTCCTATATAAAATATTTGTTATACAACTTATACAACTCATGATCTTGTGTACAAGAATTTAAATGTAGTACATATTAGATGTGTATTTTTTATTGTCAAAGAACAAAAATTAAAAGCAAAAACTCTAAACCTGTAGACATCAATATTACTGGTTGAACATTCTGATCACTGCAGACATAACACTCCTGCTATACCAAACCCTTTTGCATTTAATGCAGTGGTACCTCCTATAGTAGTAAACAAATGATAACTTCTTCTAATCAAGCTACAGAGAAACTAATCTTATCACTGGAGTCATAATAAAATGATCTATCTGGTCAGATCCAACGTGCATGTTACATGTGAACAATTAGTTTGAAGTACCTACTACTACTAGTAGCTCCACAGTGGAATGTTTCAGTTCTGACGGTTCATGAATGGTGGTTGAATCTCTGTCTATTGTTTTTCGACACCTTGATGTTATAGCCAACAGGAGCTGGAAGGAGCATTTAGGTGAGCAGGTGTATGAAGATTGATGACACCTTTGTTTTCTCTTTGTGGCAGGTTACCACAAAGTGCAGATGATCCATCCTGGTAGAGTTTACTTCACTTGTTCACTAACCTATGCACATCTAGTTAGAGTGTCTGTTTGTGAACAAATGTGCAAATATTGTCTTTTGCACTTTCGTATTTGTGTGGTTTGTTTCATTTTTGATTGCATGCACGCGCAGGTATAACTGATTGATATAATAGTTTGGGTTACTTGGTGTAAATTTGTACTATTTCGTGTAAAAAATATGGGAAATTAAGTTATATTTGAAGGAAGATTTTAATAAAACAGTTGGTAAGTAACATCAACTCAGAGAGGTAGTCAGAATAACGTATTGCAATTATATATATATATTTAAAGTAAGGTTTGGTTAATTAAAAAAAAATATAGATAAGTTTGGATTTGTTTCATTTCGTAACCTGTGTTAAAATTGAAACTGAAATAAAAATCAGTATCTATTATCTAATAACATCTTTGGTTAACGAATTAAGTAGAATACAATATTTTCAAAACAATCTAAATTCAACAATATTGTAATAATGTTTGTCTGTAGGCAGGTAGATGTTCTGATGTTGTGACCTCTCCACACAGGTGTAGACTTTCTACTAATGTCTTTGTATTGTTGTAGAGTTGTTTGTTACATCTGTGTGACACTACTAGTGGTGTGGAACCTCTGTGGACTGTGGCTTCTGTTTATTCATTTCTTTAGATGTTTTTCCATGCTGGCACATTCCACAGTATAATGCATGTCAGGGCTTTATGCAGGATAACATTATTGCCAGTCACACATGTTTTGGTGGACACATGGATGTTAACTGTTAAGCCAGTTTACAAACTTTTAAATGTGTCTGATGACCTGAAATGGACTACAAACACACATGTGACACCATTTCCATTCACTTTTAAGGCATAACTAACAATATCTATGGTTTTGGAAGATTTTAATTTTTTTTTTACCCGTCCACCTATATTTCTACCCGTCCATATTCATTTTTACCCGTCCAGATGGTGGGTGGACGAGTCTCTACATAAAGCTATAATGCATGCTCACCTCCTTGAGGAAACACAGACTTTGTGGACACTAAATAGTGAATACTAATACAGCCCCCTGTAGTCTAATACAGCCCCCTGTAGTCTAATACACTGATATCCTGAGGTGTATGTTAGGGTTCTGTTATATGAAATGTTAGTCTGCTGCTTAGATGTATGCATTCACAGGGCATTTGCGGTAATAATATACATAAACAATTATCATAGTGTCATTAATTCACAATGTCTGCATTGGCTGTTGAATGGTTAAACACAACTTGGGTGGTCAGATTGGTGATATGTTTTAAAGTGAATATCCCTGAAATTTTCCCCACGCAAATGATTAAGCGTAAGTTGTAACTTCCTGTTTCTGTCTGTCAGTGGCAGGATACAGTGTATGTCCAGTGATAACAATGCTGTGCATGTCTGTGTGTGTTTCTTCATGTCTGGGTATAAGGAGGCCAAGTAAGACATCACCAGCATCCTATGCTAGTTTGGGTGTCAGTTAGGTGTCGCTTCATGGACATTGTACTCGTGGTATAGTAGTGTTAGTTGGTAGTCTTGGTCTTTTCTGTTCTTGGCTTTTTACAAATGACACATACAGTGCTTGTATCTGGTTGCTGTACTTGCCCAATATCAAGAATGTACATATATATATATATTAATATATATATATATATATATATATATATAAAATAATAATATGTATAAGTTTATAATGAAATGTGATATTATTATGGGTCGTTTGTCAACTATAATTTGTATAATATTATATATATATATATATATATATATATATATATATATATAGCTTATATATATATTACAATGTAATGAATTGGTACTGCACCTGGTACATCTATGTACTGAATCACTTTTGCTCGAGCCACTGTATTTACACTTGTCAGTCTAGTGTACTTCACTTGATCAACTGTACTTTATCGTAACGCTGGTCGTGGAATTTGACTAAGCATGTCATGCGTTGAGGTTGTAACTAACAGTGGCATGTACAGTGGTTTGTGTTTGTCTTCAGTAAATGTGCCCTGGTCAACTCAAACTGTGCGTGCAAGTACAGGATCAAGCTGGATGATTCGGAGGAGTGGTACTTCATCTCACAGCTGGCAAGGAACAGGGTAAGTTGGCTGCTGACAATGTTGCTCCAGTTCTCTCATATGCATGAATGAGTACCTGGCTGTAGACAGTGGTGGATGTTTTTGTACAAATGTTCTTTGCACTGTTATTACTGCATGATTGAATGCTTCTCAGAGAAATCAAGAGAGTGTTTTGCGTAAAGTGTACAGCACTGTGAGCACTCTCAATGAACTTGGTGTGTTTATTTATCAAAGTCATAAAGAAAGCAGCAGGCACATATTCTTGACAGTCAATTGGTAAGTGTTAGTTGTGATTATGTGATATTATATATTAGTTTTGCACCACTGTACTGCGTTCATTCCTGACTGTTAATTGGTAACTGTTAATTGTGATTGGTTGATATTGTATTTAGTTTTGCACCACTGCACTGCGTTCATTCCTGACTGTTAATTGGTAAATGTTAATTGTGATTGGTTGATATTGTATTTAGTTTTGCACCACTGCACTGCGTTCATTCCTGACTGTTAATTGATAAATGTTAATTGTGATTGGTTGATATTGTATTTAGTTTTGCACCACTGCACTGCGTTCATTCCTGACTGTTAATTGGTAACTGTTAATTGTGATTGGTTGATATTGTATTTAGTTTTGCACCACTGCACTGTGTTCATTCCTGACTGTTAATTGGTAACTGTTAATTGTGATTGGTTGATATTGTATTTAGTTTTGCGCCACTGCACTGCGTTCATTCCTGACTGTTAATTGGTAACATGTTAATTGTGATTGGTTGATATTGTATTTAGTTTTGCACCACTGCACTGTGTTCATTCCTGACTGTTAATTGGTAACTGTTAATTGTGATTGGTTGATATTGTATTTAGTTTTGCGCCACTGCACTGTGTTCATTCCTGACTGTTAATTGGTAACTGTTAATTGTGATTGGTTGATATTGTATTTAGTTTTGCACCACTGCACTGCGTTCATTCCTGACTGTTAATTGGTAAATGTTAATTGTGATTGGTTGATATTGTATTTAGTTTTGCACCACTGCACTGCGTTCATTCCTGACTGTTAATTGGTAAATGTTAATTGTGATTGGTTGATATTGTATTTAGTTTTGCACCACTGCACTGCGTTCATTCCTGACTGTTAATTGATAACTGTTAATTGTGATTGGTTGATATTGTATTTAGTTTTGCGCCACTGCACTGCGTTCATTCCTGACTGTTAATTGGTAACTGTTAATTGTGATTGGTTGATATTGTATTTAGTTTTGCGCCACTGCACTGTGTTCATTCCTGACTGTTAATTGGTAACTGTTAATTGTGATTGGTTGATATTGTATTTAGTTTTGCACATGCACTGTGTTCATTCCTGACTGTTAATTGGTAACTGTTAATTGTGATTGGTTGATATTGTATTTTTTTGCACCACTGCACTGCGTTCATTCCTGACTGTTAATTGGTAAATGTTAATTGTGATTGGTTGATATTGTATTTAGTTTTGCGCCACTGCACTGCGTTCATTCCTGACTGTTAATTGGTAAATGTTAATTGTGATTGGTTGATATTGTATTTAGTTTTGCACCACTGCACTGCGTTCATTCCTGACTGTTAATTGATAAATGTTAATTGTGATTGGTTGATATTGTATTTAGTTTTGCACCACTGCACTGCGTTCATTCCTGACTGTTAATTGGTAACTGTTAATTGTGATTGGTTGATATTGTATTTAGTTTTGCGCCACTGCACTGTGTTCATTCCTGACTGTTAATTGGTAACTGTTAATTGTGATTGGTTGATATTGTATTTAGTTTTGCACCACTGCACTGCGTTCATTCCTGACTGTTAATTGGTAAATGTTAATTGTGATTGGTTGATATTGTATTTAGTTTTGCGCCACTGCACTGCGTTCATTCCTGACTGTTAATTGGTAAATGTTAATTGTGATTGGTTGATATTGTATTTAGTTTTGCGCCACTGCACTGCGTTCATTCCTGACTGTTAATTGGTAACTGTTAATTGTGATTGGTTGATATTGTATTTAGTTTTGCGCCACTGCACTGTGTTCATTCCTGACTGTTAATTGGTAACTGTTAATTGTGATTGGTTGATATTGTATTTAGTTTTGCACCACTGCACTGCGTTCATTCCTGACTGTTAATTGGTAAATGTTAATTGTGATTGGTTGATATTGTATTTAGTTTTGCGCCACTGCACTGCGTTCATTCCTGACTGTTAATTGGTAAATGTTAATTGTGATTGGTTGATATTGTATTTAGTTTTGCACCACTGCACTGCGTTCATTCCTGACTGTTAATTGGTAACTGTTAATTGTGATTGGTTGATATTGTATTTAGTTTTGCACCACTGCACTGCGTTCATTCCTGACTGTTAATTGGTAACTGTTAATTGTGATTGGATGATATTGTATTTAGTTTTGCACCACTGCACTGCGTTCATTCCTGACTGTTAATTGGTAACTGTTAATTGTGATTGGTTGATATTGTATTTAGTTTTGCGCCACTGCACTGCGTTCATTCCTGACTGTTAATTGGTAACTGTTAATTGTGATTGGTTGATATTGTATTTAGTTTTGCACCACTGCACTGCGTTTATTCTTGATGGTTAATTGTTAACTGTAAATTGAGATATTATTCATTATCTGTTACGTTCCACATTAATACACTTATGTGAATGAGATTGATTTTTCCCCGATCATCTTAAATTTTATGTATAATATATACTACTATGTACATTCAATGTTTGTATGTCAATGACACGAAGGCAATGAATATTATTATTATATTTGGATACTGTGATATAGAAAGTGTACCTTTTATATGCAAGAGAAACAACGGAACAATTCTTCTTTTGTAACACGGCTGTTTAGTTCTTGAATCTACCATCCTGTGTTTCTTTCAGATCACCGCGGTGTGTGATTTCATGACCTACATCAGATACATCACTCAGGGCCTTGTGAAAAGTGACGGTAAGACTTGGGACAGTTTTGTTGTTGTTGTGTGCAATGATTACATGTACCTGTGACAGAGACAGGTCTGTGGAAGTGTGCTACCAGGTATACAAATGAATAACTACCAATCCCAGAATATTTTACTGGACAATCTTGCAAAATGTTGCACTGGTAGTAAAAGCTTGTTTCGCAATGGTGATATTTATGGCATGATGTTAAATGGGCAATTGGGAGCACATACACGCCTGCGTGTAGGTGAATAAACTTAATGGGCAATTCACAGCAGTATTATTTTATGAAAAATAAACATAGCTAAATATAAAAACATGTCATTCAATTCTTAAATTATAAATAAATTTACCCAGTCTTGAAAGAAAGAAAAACATTGCAGATAAATATTAATAATTTAAAACCAGTTTAACAATAAACATTAACTTTTTATAAGCATAATTATATGTAATTTTAAAAGTTCAACATAATTTCTTATATACTGTCCTGACTTATATAAACTAATAAGATCGCTTGCCATGTTAAATATAATAGTGTGTTATTTACTTTGCAGTTCGGGACATGTATTGGGAGATCATCCGACTTCGCCAGCAGATGGCGCTTGCTCGCCTAGGTCTAAGTTGATGATGTAGTCACCAGGCGGAGCCACTGTACTGCAAAGTATTCCCCTAGGTGTAGCATTATCAATTCCAGCTAAATTATAGCACATTGGTGGCTGTGTGAACTGTATATTTTGTGATCATTCTGCATTTGTAGTTGTTTTGGTAATGTGTATTTTCGTACGGATTGACTTCCATGTGAACTAAATGCAGCTTTAAGTTTCATCAGCGAGCATTTAAAGTGGTTAGTTTTGTTTGATGTGTGAATTTTCACAAGGTATATGCAGACATGGATATTTCTAGAGGCATGTGACATCTATATTTGAGAAATGTGTGAAAAGAAATTTTGGTTTTGTGCATGCAGACAAATATATAAAACATAGTTGTTGCATTAGTCCCATTTGTCACCTGGTTGCAGTGTTTCTGGACATTTCATCGTAAAATGGTTGATGGGAAGCCAAACGTGTGCCTATTGAGTTTGCCAAATCTTGCTTTGAAGCATTCATTTGTAATTATTTCTTGACTCTTTGTGTATAAATATGTAAATTAATTGTTGTTGGTGAGCGATGCAAATTATGCATGATTGGAAATGTTTTGAAGTTTAAATTTAGAATGAAAATCCAAATTGAAACCCAATGTTTGTATCATGAATTGTGTTATGTTTATAATGTTTATGTTGGTCTCATAGTTTATGATGTTGCTCTGTTGAAATGGAGTTTGATGGATTTGATTCTGGATGTTTGTAGATATAGCAGGGGTACATAATATATAAATGATGTGGCATTATTTGATGCAATTCAGCCCATTCCTAAATGTTATTAAATGAAAACTAAAGAATTTGATACAATGAAATATGCACATAGAAAAATCTCTGATTGTAAGGAAAGGAGATATTCATAGATTGAATGAGGATGTCTGAATGTTCGTGTTACCATTACACATGTACATATTTGTTCGTAGATACAGTGGAATACAGAGATTGGACTGTGAGTTGTAACAGTTAATTGATAATGTAGATCATAATGGTGAATACCGAGCCAAACTACGCAACATATGCAATGAATTTTAATAATTTTGTAAATGAAATGGCTTCAGAACTGTCTCATAGCAGGGAGACACAGACACGTCAGTCTGTGTAGAGTCGTACACCATGTGGCTACTGGCGGTGGCTCATAAGAGAGACATCGGCACCATGGTCTGTTTAAAGAGACCTACGCCATCTGTTTACTGATAATGGTGCATGGCTGGATTGACTACCTGGTCATTGTACTGAATGAGAGTATGAATGAATGACAGTTGTGTGGACTGGTAGCAGGCATATGACCTGATAAAATGCTACTTCGTTTACAAGACGTTTGTTTCAGTGGGTTTCTTTGAATGGATATTACATATTTACACCGATACCGTTTCTGTTGTGGAATATAACTCACACTTGCAGAGTTTGTGTTTTACAATTTTCTAGAAATGATTACATATGAAAACACCCGGCCTGTGTCAAGTTAGCTCTAGCTACATACGGGGGGGGGGGAGATGTCTGTGGTCATGTCACACTCTGGACGGATGTGACTCAGTTGTGACTACCCTGAAAACCACAAGTTGGAGACAAATTTTGAACAGTAGCAGGGTGTTTTCCTTGAGACAAAGTGTTGTTATTTGTATGCAGATTGACTATTCTGCTATTATGCTCAAGCTTGAGCAGGGTTCAATGAGTTAGACGTCTCACAACAGGGTGGATAGTTGGGTAGTATTGTACAAATCGTTCAGCACACTTGCACCGCAGTGAGGGAAATGATGATGGAGGCTACAGTATGCTCTTGTGATAGCAAATATGTCATCCTGTATATAGACTGACATCCTTTTCAGGGCATGCAGAGCTGTCCATGTGAAAATATCTTTAGCAAGTAGCAAGTTTTATAGTAACTGATGATCACAAAGTGTAGTGTGAAACACGTTGTGGTCATTGATCATGCATAGCTATGTATGTTTATATATGAAATGTTGAACGATGTAAATATGATACTATTTAAAATCTATATAGTATTCACAAGTTGAAATAACATTTGGCAGATATATCTAGAATGGAATAATCTGCCTCAAAGACCTGGCTTACTTGTCTATTGCACAGTGCACATATTCGTGGTGTTGACACTTTCCTACTGGCTTACTTGTCTATTGCACAGTGCACATATCCGTGGTGTTGACACTTTCCTACTGGCTTACTTGTCTATTGCACAGTGCACATATCCGTGGTGTTGACACTTTCCTACTGGCTTACTTGTCTATTGCACAGTGCACATATCCGTGGTGTTGATACTTTCCTACTGGCTTACTTGTCTATTGCACAGTGCACATATCCGTGGTGTTGACACTTTCCTACTGGCTTACTTGTCTATTGCACAGTGCACATATCCGTGGTGTTGACACTTTCCTACTGGCTTACTTGTCTATTGCACAGTGCACATATCCGTGGTGTTGACACTTTCCTACTGGCTTACTTGTCTATTGCACAGTGCACATATCCGTGGTGTTGATACTTTCATACTGTGGGGAGATGTTTGTAAGAGATTGTTCATCATTGACTTATAATACTGTTGGTCTGTACTTGTGGTTTCTACAATTGTTGTGTGATAAGTGGTTTCTACAATTGTTGTGTGATAAGTAACATTTGATAGTTGTCGACTGATACATGATGAACATGTGAGGTCTCCGAGATATATAGAAATACCTTTGATGAAAAGATTACCATTCTGCCTTTCATATCTTTAAAGCACCACAACAGATCAATTGGGTGTTAATACTATGCAAGTTGCTAGATAGTTATTTTCAAAGTTCATTAGTAGAATGTTACATAGTAATGTGACACGATGTAGCTAATCCTAATTAGATCATACACTGAGAAAATGGACCAGTGGTTTTTGTTAAATAGATTATTCAATCAAGTAAGCATATCTGAGCTGTAGACATCTTTGTGGTTGATGATACAAGTATTTTATGAAAGTGCTGTTTTCAAGGCATAAGCTATACCCTATTTTATATACACTATAACTATTTCTTGCCATTTATATATGTTGTCCGGTCTGTGGAAATAATCCACAAAAGAGATGTAGCCAAGGTGTAATGATTTGTGTATTTTTTTACAATGATTCAAGTTATTTTGAGGAATTAATGTAATTATAATGAGAATGAGTTTGCATTATGTGAATGATGCAATGTGTATAGCTTGTAATGTGCGTGCGTTGAATTGTGCAAGCGCTATGTTCCACTCAAGACGCAGGTCCGTATTTGTAACAGAACATAGCAGAGAAATAAAGTTTAAGAAAAAGCAGATTTCTGTTATTCACTCAATTCAATTATATATATATATATATATATATATATATATATATATATATATACACACATAATATATGTTTCAGTTCAATTATAATATATATATGTATATATATATATATATATATCCTTTAGATTTATTCCATGATATTTGACCTATTCAGTAGCTATCAGGATTATGGCACTTAGATTTAAATATATAATAATTCTTAAATTACAATTCAAGACAAACTATTATTTAATTGTCACTACCTGGTAAAAGAGTTAACTGGTAAGCAAGCATAACTGCACCATACAAATATATATAAATCATGAAATTATAAGAATATGTTTTGATTTTGTTATTTATCTCTCCGGGTGTTCACAAAGTGGTGTCATAGTTACGTGACGTATTGCAGCAGACGAAATGTTTAGCATTGCTTATAACAGGCCCAAAATGAGGCATGTATCGTACTTTGTCACTTGTAGCATTAATCACGTGTTAACAAGATTAATGTGTTCAGCAGGAAACATTAACTTCCCAGGATCCATGATCCGTCTAGGGGTGGGAGTCGACTGGTGTATTGTGGGCTTCTGGACGAGCAACAACCCACGATAAAGCGAAAGAACCTTTAACATTTATTGAATATTGAACAAGCGTGCTTCTTCACCAAGTTGGGTAAGAGTTTGATAAACCGTCCGTGATATTGTGGCAGTCATTGCATGTTTGGTTTCAATGTGAAGTTTTGCGAGACGGACGTTTCGGCGATTTTCAGCTTCCTCCGCAAATCGAACAAAACACAGTACACACATGTAACAAACATGTAAGTCGAACAGACAGTCAACATTAGTCTCGTCCACAAACCACCACAAGCACCAGGTCTGGATACACAACAGGCGAGTCCAATCAACAGCGCGAACTTGTTCAGGACACTCAGTCGATTGGGCCTGGCTCTCATCCGGCAGTTGCAACGGTCCCCCGTAACACCACCTCGTCACTAAACTAAACAACACAGAACGTAGAATCGGGTGTTGACACTAATACGTCGTTGTGGCCCACAGAGAAAGAGACAAGACACGACAGGACGACGTACGATGCGGAGCTACTTTGAGATACCGGCCGGAGTACTCGGCGACAACGACGGATTCGACAGACGCAGTCTTGACTTGATGGCGACGTGTTATGTTTTCGGCCCGAAGCGATCAGTGTAGCGCTCTGACGATGTCACGTCACATTTCGTCCGACTCGAGCCAAACGTACGACCGGATACGGGGTCTACCAGATATGAAGCGTTCTTGGGAGCCAGCGGATGTGTTCGTGACTCGGTATTCCAATCATTGTGCACACACACACGCACGCACACACGCACACCTGAAAACGCAACAACACATGAATACCATAATCTGTCAACACTATCGCATAATTAACATTTTGCAACATCAATTAGCATAGTTATGGTTTTAATTGGCATTGTTTTTATAAGAAAACTGAACTTTTTCAAAGGCGTTGCTTACCTTGTTACAAGTAACAAGATAGACGGTAACCATGGCGGCGACGGTGGCACCAACGTGATCGAATCGAAGACAGCGACGTAATGGCGAGTTCTGTCGTTCAGAACATATTCGTGCCTTCAAAACTTGCAGTGCCTAGATAGTGTTCGACCGCTTCTGGATCTGTTGAACGCCAACACCTGTTTCTCTTATTCAAGTTCGACAAACAATACATGTGACGTCACGCCATATTTGTTTGACGTCTGTATCGTTCGCTTTGGCGCGCTCAACTGCCAACCGTGATCGTCACCCAAATATGTTGCGTAGCGCTACGTCATACTCTCGCTCCAATCTGATTGGACCAAAAATTATTCCGCGAAGCACGGAAACTGGGTCTACCCCCTCATATTCATCGGGCTGGTCTATCTGTTCAGAGTGCGCATGCGCTTGATTACGTATGCACATATGTAGAATATATGCTTAGGTTTTATTCGAATGTAATGATCGTGTTACATGACTTACATCATCATGTGACACAACATTCACAAAGAAAGCCATCTATAAACAGAGACATTGGACAAGACTCGTTATAAATTTACTTGTGGGTGGTGGACTGAAATTTGACCAACGGACATGGGTCCAGTGAACATGGTAAATATTCTTCAAGTAACGTACACAAGATGACGATTCTAACGCGGAAACACGGCGTAAATTACCATCTGCACATTTGTTATACAATCTTCTTTCATTAGAATCCGACGACTGTCAATGCGACTAAGCTAAGCTAGTCCCAGCAACTAACGTCAAAGCAATGATGCCGTTTCTGGGGCAACTGTCTAGATATTTTACCTCTCGTGGCCTTTGTCACATTTACGCTATATTTGCTAAAAGCGTGCGTGGGCGCTGAATCTGCGACGTTCTGTCAACAACACGCTTGACCACCACGACGCTGTATCGCGACGCTGGACAGTCCGACACAGAGTTCAACTTGAACTGGAAGCAGCCGGCCGGTTAGTGCGTGGCCGCAGCCGCCTAAGTGTTAGTGACAGTAATGGCGCAACAGTCCCCTCGACTGTCACTCCGACACGTGCATCGCATCGTACAGTAGTTTAGCCCTGGTGTTTTCTGTCAGTCATTCAGTCTTCCGTCTCGCTATTGCCTCCGTGATACAAGTTTTGCATCCATTACTTTACGTGTGCTTAAATATCATATGACTATAACATAGTGTGTTAATTTTAACTATGAATTTCCCATGTTTGCATGTATGACCACTATAGGCCCTATATCACTGCCCAGAATTTGAATTATACAATCACTTGATATGGAAACTGTGAATTAGTCTAACTAACAACGTTAGCGTTTTTTCGCTGGCCCGTAAATACTATTAGCAACGTAATATCACGTTCTATAATACCAACATACTACACAATTAGTTTGCCAAATATTTAATAACATAAACGACATGCAAAAGTGTAGGTATCGATGCTGAAAACTATCTTTTTATGACGATTGTTCGTAAACGATCCAACTACTTGTAAACATAAATGTTGCTACTTTACAACTCAAGCGTAGACAGTCTTCACAGCTTGAGCTGCAATTACTGGTAATTATGTGTCCGTTAGGTAAATTCGAAGATGCCGTGTAACTACGGAAGTTAGGCAGGCGGCGTCTCCTCGCAGTCTCGGCAGCCATTTTTAATGCACCACACGCTCAATCGTTTTTTAGTCCACCGCACTTCTTCCGTCTGTCCCGTTGTCCTGGCAGTGTCCTGGCAGTGTCACGCCTACATTGCCAACACCCTGGCCTTTGTGTCTCCTCTTCGCGTGGTCGAGCGCAATTACGTTTTATCGGCCTGTTTAGGCTTATAGGGGTCTGTTGAGCGGAACTAAATCCACAAAAAAGTTATTTAATTGCAGTCCCTGCCTACGAGCATGGCGTGGACCAGCTGCTGGTCAATGACCGCAAAAAACGTTTCACCAACGGCTTAAGGTCCTATGGCCAACTTGGTCATTTCGCTTTCTTTTTACGGTTTCCATAAAGTCACAACATTTTTGTGTGTGCAAATGTAGCGCATATGTGTAAAACGTAAGTCAAATGTCATACTGAAAGTCATCATATTCCAAGTACGCATGCACATCAAATGATTAATTGACATACGCGCAAAATCATAACGGTAACTGATGAAAACAATAGTTATCAGTTACAATGATGTGATATTATTATCAGTTATATTGTGATATTATAGTCGTACTCGCGATCCAGTCATTTCGGTAACAAACGATTGGCGCACGCGCACGCGCACACAGTTCATGGTTGATTGTGTGTGTGTGTGTGTGTGTGTGTGTGTGTGTGTGTGTGTGTGTGTGTGTGTGTGTGTGTGTGTGTGTGTGTGTGTGTGTGTGTGTGTGTGTGTGTGTGTGTGTGTGTGTGTGTGTGTGTGTG
>JAODUO010001769.1:50000-52500 GCA_025642075.2 Ridgeia piscesae
GTGAGACCAGTGAGAGCAGTGAGAGCAGTGAGAGCAGTGAGAGCAGTGTGAGCAGTGAGGGCAGTGAGAGCAGTGAGTGAGAGCAGTGAGAGCAGTGAGAGAAGTGAGACCAGTGAGAGAAGTGAGACCAGTGAGGGCAGTGAGAACGGTGAGAGCAGTGAGAGGAGTGAGAGGAGTGAGAGCAGTGAGAGAAGTGAGACCAGTGAGAGCAGTGAGAGCAGTGAGGGAAGTGAGAACGGTGAGAGCAGTGAGAGGAGTGAGAGGAGTGAGAGCAGTGAGAGAAGTGAGACCAGTGAGGGCAGTGAGAACGGTGAGAGCAGTGAGAACGGTGAGAGCAGTGAGAGGAGTGAGAGGAGTGAGAGCAGTGAGAGAAGTGAGACCAGTGAGAGCAGTGAGAGCAGTGAGGGCAGTGAGAACGGTGAGAGCAGTGAGAGGAGTGAGAGGAGTGAGAGCAGTGAGAGCGGTGAGAGCAGTGAGAGCAGTAAGAACAGTGTGAGCAGTGAGAGCAGTGAGGGCAGTGAGAGCAGTGAGAGGAGTGAGAGCAGTGAGAGCAGTGAGGGCAGTGAGAGCAGTGAGAGCAGTGAGAGCAGTGAGGGCAGTGAGAGCAGTAAGAGCAGTGAGAGCGGTGAGAGCACTGAGAGCATTGAGAGCAGTGAGAGCAATGAGAGCACTGAAAGCAGTGAGAGCAACGAGAGCACCGAGAGCACTGAGAGCACTGAGAGCACTGAGAGCAGTGAGAGCAGTGAGAGCAGTGAGAGCAGTGAGAGCAGTGAGAGCAGTGAGAGCAGTGAGAGCAGTGAGAGCAGTGAGAGCAGTGAGAGAAGTGAGAGCAGTGAGAGCAGTGAGAGTGGTGAGAGCAGTGAGAGCAGTGAGAGCTGTGAGAGCAGTGAGAGCAGTGAGAGAAGTGAGAGCAGTGAGAGCAGTGAGAGCAGTGAGAGGTGTGAGAGCTGTGAGAGCAGTGAGAGCAGTGAGAGCAGTGAGAGCAGTGAGAGTGGTGAGAGCAGTGAGAGAAGTGCGAGCAGTGAGAGCAGTGAGAGCAGGGAGAGCAGTGAGAGCAGTGAGATAAGTGAGAGCAGTGAGAGCAGTGAGAGTGGTGAGAGCTGTGAGAGCAGTGAGAGCAGTGAGAGCAGTGAGAGCTGTGAGAGCTGTGAGAGCAGTGAGAGCTGTGAGAGCAGTGAGAGCAGTTTGAGCAGTGAGAGCAGTGAGAGCAGTGAGAGCTGTGAGAGAAGTGAGAGCAGTGAGAGCAGTGAGAGCAGTGAGAGGTGTGAGAGCTGTGAGAGCAGTGAGAGCGGTGAAAGCAGTGAGAGCTGTGAGAGCAGTGAGAGCAGTGAGAGCAATGAGAGCAGTGAGGCGGACGGAAGTAGCACGTCGATTGGGTGGAGCGACACATCTATTACGGAGAATTTCCTTATTGCAGTTTGTCATGCCAAGGCGCTGAGATTTGCTGAAATGGTCACGTGTTCGTTGTTTTCTCAGCGATTTTCAATGTTAATATTTAAGTTATTACACCGAAGCGAGGAAGGGTGAAGAGGGATTTGGAATTAGTGGGAGAGGACTGGAGAACAAAAATAGAAGAAAAAAGATAGAGGAAATTGGAGTATTGACCGAGAAAGTAGTGCGAGATAGGTGAGAAAAAAGAAGAGGTAGAAAAAGAAGGTTGAAACCGAAGAACGAAACCATAGACAACATCACCCCTGACTACGGGGAACCATAGACAACATCATCCCTGACTACGGGGAACCGTAGACAACATCACCCCTGACTACGAGGAACCATAGACAACATCATCCCTGACTACGGGGAACCGTAGACAACATCACCCCTGACTACGGAGAACCATAGACAACATCACCCCTGACTACGGAGAACCATAGACAACATCACCCCTAACTACGGAGAACCATAGACAACATCACCCCTGACTACGGAAAACCATAGACAACATCACCCCTAACTAGGAGAACCATAGACAACATCACCCTGACTACGGAGAACCATAGACAACATCACCCCTAACTAGGAGAACCATAGACAACATCACCCCTGACGTCGGAAAAACATAGACAACATCACCCCTAACTAGGAGAACCATAGACAACATCACCCTGACTACGGAGAACCATAGACAACATCACCCCTAACTAGGAAAACCATAGACAACATCACCCCTAACTAGGAAAACCATAGACAACATCACCCCTAACTATGAGAACCATAGACAACATCACCCCTGACTACGGGGAACCGTAGACAACATCACCCCTGACTACGGAGAACCATAGACAACATCACCCCTGACTACGGAAAACCATAGACAACATCACCCCTAACTAGGAGAACCATAGACACCATCAATCCTGACTACGGGGCATCAGGAGGAGAATATCAATCCATGTAGACAAACACAGAGTGTTATACACAACTACGCGCCTACAGACACACAGGCAGGCAATAGGGCAGGCGCGCATACAGAAAGACAGAGTGAAAGCTATTGAGCTGA
>JAODUO010001769.1:57500-65000 GCA_025642075.2 Ridgeia piscesae
CACCACCGCCGCTACCACCACCACCACCACCACCACCACCACTACCACACCACCACCACCACCACACCACACCCACCACACACCACCAACTACCACTCCACTACCACTCACACCACCACCACCACCACCACCACTACCACCACCACTACCACCACCACACACCACCACCACACACTACCACTACCACTACCACTACCATCCACTACCACTACACGCTACCACTACTACCTACTACTACCACCACTCACTACCACCACTACCACACACCACTACCACACTACCACTACCACCAGCGCACCACTACCACCACCTACCACTACTACTACTACCTACCTACTACTACTACTACCACTACCACTACTACTACTACTAAGCGTACTACATTACTACTACTACTACTACTACTACTACTACTGCTACTACTACTACTACTACTACTACTACTACTACTACTACTACTACTAAGCGACTACTACTACTACTACTACTACTAAGCGTACTACTACTACTACTACTACTACTACTACTACTACTACTACTACTACTACTACTACTACTACTACTACTACTACTACTACTACTACTACTAAGCGTACTACTACTACTACTACTACTACTACTACTACTACTACTACTACTACTACTACTACTACTACTATGTAAATCTACTATTTATCGGCTAAAATCAAGTACGTATTGTACAATCTGCGATTAGGACAAATGTCAGTAATTGCTAAACAATTCCTACACGGCAGGAAACGGTAGTACAAAAGACGGTTAGCTGTTCGGCAATAGTTCGGTATTCTTTCGCTTCAAACGACTGACATTTGCATCTGCCGCGTCGTCTCTTTGTAGGGAAATCTAATTTCCGATATTTCCTATTTGATTTGATTGAAACTGATGCATTGATTGGCGCATTAATTCCACTGTTGTGCCCATTGGCTCATGGCGTCCGTTGATGTCCCACGAGGTAATAATCAGGTCATGTAAATGGGAGTGCAACATTTACAGGTCACTGAAATAACGTGTATCGAATTTATCCGACGCTTTTGCAGATGTAACTGATTTAAGACGATCGTTTCGGGTGGATGATTTTCGAAAACAGGCTTCGGTGGTGTTTGTTTGTGTTATCAAATCACAAGAGAGCGACGTTACAAACCACGCACATGTATTCCCGCACTCTGGCCTCGCACATACATAAAATAGTAACTCGGTTCCAGCCAACGGAACAGGTATATTACAGGTGGCTCGGTAGAGTTATGAGCACGGAGAAGATGGAGAACACGAGGAACGTGAACAGTGAAGGGAAGACGGGGAGGAGGCAGAGCGCGAACAGTGCGGAGAGCAGGGAGAACGAGGCGAGTGATGAAAAGACGGAGAGTAGGCATACGGAGAGCACGGAGAGCGCGCTGAGAGCGCACAGAGAGCGCAGAGAGCGCACAGAGAGCGCACAGAGAGCGCACAGAGAGCGCACAGAGAGCGCACAGAGAGCGCACAGAGAGCGCACAGAGAGCGCACAGAGAGCGCACAGAGAGCGCGCTGAGAGCTCAGAGAGCACGGAGAGAGCTAATGCAAATACAGGCTGGCTACGAATTGGGTAGCGTAAATCACAAACATTAAACACGCTAAATGACAGCCTAAACATATTTCTGTGGAGTTTTGGTGTACAGTAAAAGTACACGCTTGTCGGTATGAAGTGTTGAACGTATTCAAGGCTCGGAATTACGTTTGTCCGTATACATTTTCCCGGGCGTTGTAAATATCCGGGTGACGTTTCTGCGCATGCGCGAGTTAGTCGGTTTAATTGGTTCCATTAAGTACCTTAACGCTTCCCGCTAAATCTCATATTCAATACATCTTTAGCCTGATACACATATCGGCCACTATAACCTGTCAGCAATGTGTTTATTTTGCAAATGAACACGACGCAAACAGGTTTTGAGGCATGTTTGGAGGGTATGTGCAAATCACGTGACTGCAGTACGCCATAATCCGTGACAGTGACTTAAAGAAACGTAATATTTTAATGTATTGAAAGCAACTCTTCACAATAATCATCACAGGAGAGTTAACGAACAGCTCGTGGTATTTATACCTTAAATGTTTTGCGTTTCGCCGCACACTGATGATGTTACACATATCGCGCATGCGCAGAAACGCCACCTGGATACTTTATGACGCCCGGGAAAATGTAAGCGCGACACCGAGACAACGAGTAGTCACCGGACAAGAGAAGTTGCTACTACTTGTTGTTCGTGAGCTCCTTAGAACCGGTGTAGCGCTTACATTTGTCCGGCGTTATAAACGTTCCGATTGACGTTTCTGCGCATGCGCGATAAATGTAAAATCATTAATGTGCAGCGAAATGCATTTATTGTATAAATATTCTGTGTTGTTCGTTAGGATGTATATAACCTGTCAGCTAAGTTATTTGTCTCAAATTAACACGAGGCAAACACGATGTGAGGCATGGTTTGATAGCAAGCGTAAATCACGTGACTGTGGTGCGCCATAATCCGTGACAGTGATTTAACCAAACGTAATATTTTAATGTATTTAACGACATATTAAGCAACACTTCACGGTAATCACCAGAGGAGAGTTAATGAACAGCCCGTGGCATTTATACCAAACATGCTTTGTCGTTTCGCTCCACATTGATGATTTTACATTTATCGCGCATGCGCAGAAACGTCAATCGGAAAGTTTATGACGATCGGGAAAATGTAAGCGTGACACCGGGACCACCAGTAGGCGAATATTTAGTTCTCTGCTCTCTAAAATGCAAGAGCAGCAGGGTTGTTCCAATAGGAACCTACTTAAACTTCGTTGTAGACAACAATTAACGAATCGTAGAAGTAGTGCAACCGACTAGTCGTAATCGTAATGCGGTCCGTGGTGAAGGCGGTGCCGAACAATACCCTATCCATAATTAGACTGCGCCGAGATGTTCAAGTCTTGTGCCTCGACTTACAAATCATGTGGACAGTAAACAGATAAGTACATTACAACATTAGTGTTCCATTAGGGCACCTCCAAGGGGTCGCAACATGTAGAAATGCACAAATGAGTTAGCAATGCTAATATCTCTACGAGTAATACGATTTTGTGACTTCTCGTTTAGTGAGAAACGAATTAGACGGGTTACCGCGCCCGACAAATGCGTTAGTGCACACACGACGCACTTCACTTCAAATTCAAACAAACCGTGACATAAACACTCGAAGCCCAATTACCGATTCTTACACTGATATTTGAAGGTTCACACACGTACGCATGTCACACACACACACACACACACACACACACACACACACACACACACACACACACACACACACACACACACACACACACAACAAACAACACACACACACACACACACACACACACACACACACAACCACACGCACACATACACACGCACACACGCACGCACGCACACACACGCACACGCACACACACACAGACACACATACACACATTCTCTCTCAAACGCACGCACACACACACACGCACACACACACACACACACACACACACACACACACACAATACACACACACGCACGCACACACACACACACACACACACACACACACGCACGCACGCACGCACGCACGCATAACAACACAGACCCCTGGCGTGCGAGGATGATTAACAATAACAACAATACTATGTTTTATTTGATATATGAACTATTTTTCTTGGCGCTTCACGACATAATAAAATACATAAAACGGAATCCACCTTCAAAGGACCGTATGTTCGCAATTGTATGTTTATTTCAACTTTTCTTTGAGTTGTGTTGTTTGCATCTTAAACATTAATTACCGCTACGTAAGCGATAGCCTACATACAGTGAACACAAATTGCAGCTCATTTGCATAAATAGTAAAATTTCCCTGTTTGTGGAATGATTTATTTACACGGTGTTGGGCTATCGCAAACGTAAAAGCTACTAACCGCTCAGTGTATAGTCCTGCCGCCAAACAGTAATTCTGAGCTGATTACAATAGTTAAACAGGATACAACGATCATCCAAGATGGCGGCCATCTAGGAAAAAACGACAATAGATTGCTGAAATGAAAATCACGCCAGCTACGAGGAAGAACAGCATTCGATCGTTTCCAAAAATGCCGGTCATGCCATGAAGCTGAACCTCTGGCCAAAATGCGACCTCATCCGATTATCTGAACACACGCCGTATGCGTTCCTCGGTGACTTGAAGGAACGCCCGATCGCGGGGCTGGATCTTGTGCGTACAGTGCGAGTGTCACGTGATCAGCTGAGTGTCACGTGCCCTGGAATGGTTGAGTACATCCGGGGTCTTGTGGCTGTGATGCCTGTACAGCACAGTCATGTGGCGGTTCTCCGTTGAGTCGTTATGTAATCAACAAAACGTTCCACGTACTTTATAATGAGTCGGACATCTGTCCAACCGCTTGCAGATGCGTAACCGACTGACAATGGCGAGAACCCTTCATGACGCGGTCCACCATACGCATCCATGGACGATCACAACTGGGAGACGGAATCCCGGCTGCGGTCATGTCCAGTCAGGACTCATGCAGTTACCTTCATTCTGTTGAATCGAGCAGCCCTTGACAAGTTCGCTCCGTGGGTATGTCTTATACGCATGTCAGGCTGCCGGAATAGTTCGGACAACCACGTTGTCCCGTTGAACGAGTTGTTAGTCCGCGTACGTGCCACGTCGTACGCCAGACGTCTGACGTTAAACGTACAAGAACCGCTCCGTTGTCTAGACGTGGTCTTGAATCACCAAACACAATTCTACTGCCACCGACAGCGCTGAAGGTGACCCCAATGTCATACTTCCAATGGTAGCTATAAGGCCATCAGGGTGTCTGCGAATAGACTAGTCTAGTGCGAGACGGGACTCAAAATTCTTGTGTCTGTCGTCTCTGGCTAATCTCAGTGCATCCTGCAACGCCATAAAAATTGCCATGGCCGTATTGTCTTAAATGGGCATAGTGCCCGGCCGTACTCCGTCCACGAACAATTAACTCTAGTAGCGATTAATGCGCAGCACGAAGTAGTGCACGTGCTGTCGGATCAAAGTGCTGCGTTTGACACGCTGGGTCACGCCATTTTGCTTTAGTGACTCCCCGATGACGACCTGAAGCAGAATCATACTCACGTGGTATACGTCATAGCTGGTCGGCCGAACAAATGCCATATAGATAAGACAAATGACATCTCTTCGACGACCAACACAGCACTACCTCGTATACCATACAGTGGCAGACGTCACTCCACTGTACCCTGAATGTCCACCAACACCGAGACCACGCTGACCCAGTGACGAATGTGCGCTCGAGCTGAGACGGTGGTTAATCAACAACAAACTTCTGCTCAACGAGAATAAAACTGAGGTGACCATGCTTTGGTGGTCAAGTGTACAGTCGTCAAATGTCAACTTTGTCATTAGTGTTGGCGACGCGACAATCCCATTAGAGATGGTTGTTCGGAATACTGGCGTGTGCCTTGACCGCCACCGAGACATGTCGGCCCAAATGTCAAGTGTTTTCCGTGACGCGTACTTCCACCTGTGTCGGATCGCCGAGTGAATATGCGCTAGTCTAACGACTACAGCATGTAAGGCAGTAGTAGTCTAGTACATTCCCTCATGACGTCCTGACTGGAGTACAGCAATGTGCTGTTATGTGTGATCGCTGACCGCTAGATGCATAGTGTCGAGATGGCCCTGAAACACTGGCGTAGTTAGGAGTTTGCGTTGGAGGGGGCCATCTGGCATCAACGCAAACTCTTGTGTGTGTGTGTGTGTGTGTGTGTGTGTGTGTGTGTGTGTGTGTGTGTGTGTGTGTGTGTGTGTGTGTGTGTGTGTGTGTGTGTGTGTGTGTGTGTGTGTGTGTGTGTGTGTGTGTGTGTGTGTGTGTGTGTGTGTGTGTGTGTGTGTGTGTGTGTGTGTGTGTGTGTGTGTGTGTGTGTGTGTGTGGTGTGCGTGTGCGTGTGCGTGTGCGTGTGCGTGTGTGTGCGTGTGTGTATGTGCGTATGTGTGTATGTATGTATGCATGTATGTATATATAACATATAAATAAATATATTAGTATGTATGTATGTATGTATGTAGTATGTATGTATGTATGTATGTGATAATATATATATATATATATATATATATATATATATATATATATATATATATATATATATATATATATATATATATATATCCATAGTTTATTATCGACCAGGTTTACTGACCAATATAGTTGTCAGTTCTACACACAAAATCATTCATAGATTTCATAGATAGAAACTAACCGAAAAACAATAAAGTAGTATAGAAACTCGAACTCATAGCCCTTATAAACACATCTCCCTGAAGCCAGCTACCACATTCCTCACGCAAAAATGTACATTGGGTAGACAGGATCTAGACAAACCCAATCTGTGAGTGAGTTGGTTCAGTAGTTGGAGAAAATAATTAAATAACAAAAGAAAAACGAGTGTATCCTTTATTTTAGATAAAACAAATGTGTCAAACATTTTGGCATAAACACCATCCTGGAATACAAAACATATGCAGTAGAAGACACATTTCCACGAAGTGGTACAGCTACCGAGACGACCAATGGTATATATGCCGATGTATACACACATACGCACACGCGCACGCGCACGCACGACACGCACACGCACACGCACACGCACACGCACACGCACACGCACACGCACACGCACACGCACACACACACACCACACACACACACACACACACACACACATGATGTCGCCGAAGCTGTACCCTTGCCGGGGCCGTCTAATACTGTGTCGCCGAGGCGACCAAAATGCCGCCGACAAGTCCAACATATTTCGTCGACGGGTCAAATATTTCACCGAGGTGTCCAGAGGTTTCCGGCGGACGTAGTAACACTGCCGCCGAGGCGACCAGTTATAGTAGTCTCGATCGATCGCTTATCCGACTGTCGCTCGGCTACGTAACTTCACCGAGAAAATAGTCTGGTCACTTAGTCGGCTTTTGAATGTTAGCCACTTAAAGTGCTGCCACCTAACGGAGCCTGGGTAATCGAGGCTAATGCTGCCACAATTCCGGCTTCATAAGCAACTGCAAATTTGTATTTCTGTTTATCTATGTGTGAATATAAGTTTAGTTTTGAATAGTTTTTTATAATATAGTGTTATCTGATAGAAAGGGTATTCTTATTTAATTTATTATTTCGTATTCGGCCTGAGACCCAATCAGTGTCTCTACCCTATTCTGGAGCAATTTTGGTAAAATCGGCAGACCATAAATCTACCAGGCGGAGTTGAGGTGGCTGGTGGACGCTTTAAATAAACGCACATCGCCATCTTTTAACTTTCTGCAGATTTCCGTTGTTTCCGTCAGTAACCTTTGGTATGCTTTCAACTCGTCCCAAAATGCTTTCGGTTGTTCCGCTACGCGTCGCCACAGTGTTTATTGAAGCGTGAATAAAGCAACTATCCTGGCT
>JAODUO010001769.1:70000-86222 GCA_025642075.2 Ridgeia piscesae
AGTCTACAACTATAAGATAAAGACGCAGGTGCGAAGAAGGGTAAATAATAGAGCGGCCAAGTCTACAACTACAAGATAAAGAGGTAGGTGCGAAGAAGGGTAAATAATAGAGCGGCCAAGTCAACAACTGTAAGATAAAGAGGTAGGTGCGAAGAAGGGTAAATAATAGAGCGGCCAAGTCAACAACTATAAGATGAAGAGGCAGGTGCGAAGAAGGGTAAATAATAGAGCGTCCAAGTCAACAACTGTAAGATAAAGAGGCAGGTGCGAAGAAGGGTAAATAATAGAGCGGCCAAGTCAACAACTGTAAGATAAAGACGCAGGTGCGAAGAAGGGTAAATAATAGAGCGGCCAAGTCTACAACTGTAAGATAAAGACGCAGGTGCGAAGAAGGGTAAATAATAGAGCGGCCAAGTCAACAACTGTAAGATAAAGATGCAGGTGCGAAGAAGGGTAAATAATAGAGCGGCCAAGTCAACAACGGGATAAAGTTGTCTTTTGAGTGGAGGTCTTCAATCAGAGTGTTTCGAGTCTGTATTGAATTGGCACTAAGTGTCAAAAAATGGCACTTTCAACGGTAAAAAGGTCAAGACAAATACATACACGTGTACATGCGTATGCACTTATCATGGGCCATACGAATTGCGTAGGAAACCACCTGTTACATATAATTTACTATATTTTTTAGAATAAGGACTGCTGTTCGGTCAAATAAAACTGCAGTTATTTAGCCATGCAAAAATACACAAATGTTAAATAAACTAACTTGACGAATCAATTTATTTTAAGTGAATATAGTGGTTGACGTTTATTTAGCTAAACAGTGTAAGCCATGTCTCTAGTCAGTCGTGATAATAGGCTCAACTTTGGATATCTATTTCTCTTTCCCAGTGAAATTATTTTGTTACCAATAAATTTACAACTAAGAAGAATATATTCATTGTATTGTCCATTAACACTTTTATACTTTTTGTTATCGTATTTGTGTTTTTGATACCTTTTTGGTACATTGTGTTCCCGATACCTTTTTGGTACCTTTTATATAATATGTGTAATATGTGCCTTTGACAACGACTTTTAAGCTGGCCTTGTCAACAGACTGCTTTAAGACTTTAAGACAAGTACACTGGATTACCGAAAAAGAGTCTCAATATTTTGTCTTAATAAAACAACATGATTGTTGTAATAGTGCTACTTGGTGACATATTGCCCAACAGCAATTTGCCAATTCTACTATCTTTGCAATGGAAAGTGTCCTTTTATATAGAATGTTGTTTGTTTCTAACCCTAACTTTATAATGACGTACATGACTTATGAAGCATATGCTAGGGAAGGTGTAGAAACTATAAACAAACTGCGTCACTCAAAACAACTTTTTAAACAATTTGCACCCACAAATTTTATTATGGTACTGAGTCAGAATAAATTGTATGGAAGTGTTTTCCATACACATTGTACACACACATACACGCACGCACACACACACACACACACACACACGCACGCACGCACGCACGCACGCACGCACGCACGCACGCACGCACGCATGCGCACGCGCACGCGCACGCGCACGCGCACGCGCACGCGCACGCACACACACACACACACACACACACACACACACACACACACACACACACACACACACACACACACACACACACACACACACACACACACACACACACACACACACACACACACACCACCACACACACACACGTAGGGTTCCATTACGCATAATCAGCCAGCAATAGCGGGCCGGATCAACGGAGGTTTATTTAATCTTCTTCCAAGATGTCTTCTTCAAATTCGACTTTGATCTGTTTGAGTAGTTCCGGTCGACAGAGCACGTCGATGGCCGTCAGTGCGACGATCTTGGCCGTGGCGCGTGTGTGAGGCTGAGCAGCCGCCGAGTCTGGCACAGAAACAATACCGTGACACGACGGTGGGTGTAGCAGTGTAGACAGACAGACAGACAGACAGACAGACAGACAGACAGACAGACAGACAGACAGACAGACAGACAGACAGACAGACAGACAGACAGACAGACAGACAGACAGACAGACAGACAGGCAGGCAGGCAGGCAGGCAGGCAGGCAGGCAGGCAGGCAGGCAGGCAGGCAGGCAGGCAGGCAGGCAGGCAGACAGGCAGGCAGACAGGCAGGCAGGCACGCACGCAGACACGCAGGCAGGCAGGCAGGCAGGCAGGCAGGCAGGCAGGCAGGCAGGCAGGCAGGCAGGCAGGCAGGCAGGCAGGCAGGCAGGCAGGCAGGCAGGCAGGCAGGCAGGCAGGCAGGCAGGCAGGCAGGCAGGCAGGCAGGCAGGCAGGCAGGCAGGCAGGCAGGCAGGCAGGCAGGCAGGCAGGCAGGCAGGCAGGCAGGCAGGCAGGCAGGCAGGCAGGCAGGCAGGCAGGCAGGCAGGCAGGCAGGCAGGCAGGCAGGCAGGCAGGCAGGCACGCAGGCAGGCACGCAGGCACGCAGGCACGCAGGCACGCAGGCACGCAGGCACGCAGGCACGCAGGCACGCAGACACGCAGGCACGCACGCACACGCACACGCACACGCACACGCACACGCACACGCACACGCACACGCACACGCACACGCACACGCACACGCACACGCACACGCACACCACGCACACGCACACGCACACGCACACGCACACGCACACGCACACGCACACGCACACGCACACGCACACGCACACGCACACGCACACGCACACGCACACGCACACGCACACGCACACGCACACGCACACGCACACGCACACGCACACGCACACGCACACGCACACGCACACGCACACGCACACGCACACGCACACGCACACGCACACGCACATTTTGATAAAACCAAAATCCGGATCGGATTGATCTCGAAACAAATATAGTCATAAACCAAAACCGTGGACCTATAATAACAAACTATTATTGTCAACCTCTTCAGTGGTAGGGCGTAGACACATAGTTGTCTCTGTTCTATGACACGACAGCTGACTGTCCAGATGACAAACGTTGACGCAGGCCAAGACCAAGTCAAACTGATGACCACTACAATGACCGAATCGTGTCCAATGTGAATTATTACAGTTGAATTAGTTGATTATAATTATTTGTAAATATGCCAACTTTTTACTTTCAAAATATAATGGTGGGTGGGATGATGTGGTGGGTGGGATGGTGGGTGGGATGGTGGGTGGGATGGTGGGTGGGATGGTGGGTGTGATGGTGGGTGGGATGGCGGGTGTGATGGTGGGTGGGATGGGTGGGTGGGATGGGGGTGGATGGGGGGTGGGATGGTGGGGTGGTGATGGTGGGTGGGATGGTGGGTGTGATGGTGGGTGGGATGGTGGGTGGATGGTGGGTGGGATGGTGGGTGGGATGGGGGTGTGGGTGGTATGGTGGGTGGGATGGTGGTATGGTGTGATGGTGGGTGGGATGGTGGGTGGATGGTGGGTGGGATGGTGGGTGGGATGGTGGGTGGGATGGTGGGTGGGATGGTGGGGGATGGTGGTGGGATGGTGGGTGTGGATGGTGGGTGGGATGGTGGGTGGGATGGTGGGTGATGGGGTGATGGTGGGTGGGATGGTGGGTGTGATGGTGGGTGGGATGGTGGGTGTGATGGTGGGGTGGCGATGGTGGGTGGATGGTGGGTGATGGGGTGATGGCGGGTGTGATGGTGGGTGGGATGGTGGGTGGGATGGTGGGTGTGATGGTGGGTGGGATGGCGGGTGTGATGGTGGGTGGGATGGTGGGTGGGATGGTGGGTGTGATGGTGGGTGGGATGGTGGGTGGTATGGTGGGTGGGATGGTGGGTGGGATGGTGGGTGGGATGGTGGGTGTGATGGTGGGTGTGATGGTGGGTGGGATGGTGGGTGTGATGGTGGGTGGGATGGCGGGTGTGATGGTGGGTGGGATGGTGGGTGGGATTTTTTTATTATTTACTCTTTTAATCTAAGCCGTTTTTGTTATCTTAAATTTGTAGTTCTTTTAATTGTTTGTTTACTAATATTTCTATATTTTAATGATAATTTAATTGGACATTTGATGCCACGTTTTTATAATCTTGAAGTTGGTTAGTGTTATTTTATGTTTAGTAACATCGCCTTCGAACAGGGTAACCTGGATTTACGTCGCTATATAAATGCTTTTATTGTTGTTATTATTATTATTATTATTATTATTATTATTATTATTATTATTATTATTATTATTATTATTATCATTATTATTATAATTATAATTATAATTATTATTATTATTATTATTATTATTATTATTATTAACGTGTTCCACGTGTGTGCGCCATTTACAACGATAGAGTCTTCTTATTCGCGACCCGGTGCTCGTCGGTCATAAACTCACCCGCTGCCTGTGCGAAGGGCCGGGTATGGGCGTGACAGTCTGTGTCAATGTAGAAGTGAGTGTGCAGACTCGGTACAGCGTGGGACACGTTGCCCATGTCGGTCGAACCAGAGGGCGCCACCAGTCTAGGGTCGTCGTCCGCCAGGACTGGCACACTGACGGTCGCCGCATTCTGCCGGTAGAGGCGCGACAGTGTGCGGTTTGTTATGAGGTTCGCCATTGGTTTGTCGTCAAACTCGTACGTCACCTGCAATGTCACGTGATGTATGTTACAATGCTGTCTTCTTCATTGTGAATGGTGAACTGCGGGTATATTAAAGATCCGCATATGAATGTTCATAGCAGTTTACTGCACAAAGCATAGGGCCTACTGGTAGTGGCGGCAAACGTTGTTTTGTCAGGAACACGTGACTTTGTTATTGTTGTATTTTTATTGTGAAAAAATATGCTTAGAAAGTCCGAAAAGATCCTAGGAAAGTCGGCGTTTTCGTGCTTTGAGGCCAGCATCCATAACGACGATATTAGTGTTATAACGGCTCTCGGCCATCATTACCCGTCAACGCGATGTCATTCCGTGCACCCGGCCACTCCTGACTTACCGTGCAGCCAGTAGCAGTAGCCGCCGCGTCGACACAGGCGGCGATTCGCTTCTTCGCTGTCTGTAACTCGCTCATCGTCGGCGTGCGCACAAAGTAAAGCAACTCCGCCATTTCCGGTATGATGTTCGGCGCGACTCCCCCGTGTGTGATGATTCCTACACAGTACAACATAATTGTACGTAACATAATCATTTCATCCGCTGAGATCCTAAGTGCGATATGTACAGGTCACTGCGGCAGTGTTAGGAGCGTTGGTGAGATGCTGGTTACGCCCATTAATATTGCGACCTATTAGAGCGTCAGTTACCTTTGCTAAATTCGTTCAATGTGATGTATATGTGTGTTTTATCGTACGCTCTGTTTTGTACAGGATTTGTATAATTTGCCCCCATCCTCCAGACGTGAGATAAAGTGAAACAAAGAGATGCTGCACGAACGCCAGCCTCCTGTGACGAAGGCATATAATAATGAATAACCCAGATAGCATCCAAACGTTACATTAACGTTTGCATTTGGTTAGAACCGTTTGATTTTGGTTACGGTTAAATCTCTAACGTGCCCGAAACGTTAGTTTTGGGTTGTTTTGGTTTTGTTTTGTTTTGTTTTGTTTTGTTTTGTTTTGTTTTGTTTTGTTTTGTTTTGTTTTGTTTTGTTTTGTTTTGTTTTGTTTGGTTTGGTTTGGTTTGGTTTGGTTTGGTTTGGTTTGGTTTGGTTTGGTTTGGTTTGGTTTGGTTTGGTTTGGTTTGGTTTGGTTTGGTTAGAACTGAAACGTTATATTAACGTTAAATAAACGAGCAAAATTACGCCCAAAAAACCTTCGCATTTAAACGTTAAACCAACGTTCTGCTAACGTTAAATTAACGTTAGATTAACGTTTGCTATCTGGGAATGATACGGAGTGACGCGTGTGTAGCGTCTATGTCCTTAAAAATGCGCAACAACCTAAATAATTAGGCATAATCATAATTGGGGATAAGCAGGAGTCGTCATTGGAACTTGGAACCGCCGAAATTTTAGAGCGGAAACGAAATGCAATTTCATATAAATATGTTTCGAGGTTTGTTTCAGGGAAGGTGGCTATGGTTTCAGAAGGTTTATTTGTAATGCGGAGTTGATGCCAGATTTTTGTTGCAGCTACAAAGAAAGCACATTTGTGAATATTTCGGGTGGCGAGGTGGTAGCGTCAGGGAGGTCTAGAGAGTTACCGTGTATCCTCCAGGACGGCTTCAGCTGCTGACGAAGACACGAGATGTTTGTGTAGCACTGGACGGCGGCATCCAGGGCGTTGATTCCTTCCCACGGGGCCGCGGCTGCGTGGCTGGCCTTGCCCAAGTACTTGATCGTCAGCCTGGGCAGCAAACACACACTCGTGCATGAAGTAATGTCGTAAAACAGTGATGATAATAATAATAATTCCGTTTCTTAATATAGCGCTTTTTAAGTAATTAAATGCCAATCAAAGCACTTCACACTAACATGACGTTTTGACTAAATCTAAAATATAAATTAATTAAATACATAAAGATGACGGCGACCAGTTTATTTATCTTAATCATTATTATCTCACTTTAAAAATAAATAAATAAACAAACTGGTCACAGCCTTAATTTGTTCCGCTGTCACCTGGAATTGTATATTATTTTGTTCATTCTTATGATTGTATGTGTCTATACAATTCCAAATAAAGCTTACTTACTTATTAAGCTAAGAATAAACAAATAAGCTAAGCTAAGATAAAAAATTAAATTAATAAGCTAAGATAAACAATTATAATAACAATACATAAATTAGGGTGTAAAATGACGTCACAGCATTAACGAACCGAAGAAGTTTTTCTGTTTATATATAATATATATATATATATATATATATATGTTTGTGTGTGTATTAAAGGTATATATATATATATATACACACATCCACACCCACAAACACATGCACATATATATTAAGGCGCGCGCACAATACAGCACATAATATAATATATTAAATATATGTATATATAATTTTATTATATATATATATAATATGTAATATTATAATATTATATATATATATATATATATATATATATATATATATATATATATATATATATATATATATATATATATATAGTATTTTATTGTATACAGGATCCGTCAAGTGGATTTGATTACAACTTGTATTTATTTATTATTGTATTTGTTAACTCTATTTAATATTGAGTTGTTCGTCACTATGTTTAGTACACAACTCATTAATGTGCGGTGCCAGCAAGTTAACGAACCCATCAAACGCTTGAATTCGTCGTCGAATTGTTTTAGTTGTGGTTCAGGTTTCAGATGCATATTTGGTCACAGGATAAATCATGGTTGCTACAATGTTTGTTTCTGTAGCAATTTATATATCTCGGTCTTTCTAGATCGTGTCCAGACTTACTACACGTCTGCCCAGAGTGAAACGTGTGTTGTTTCTGGAGTCCGTCTTCCTTCAGTTGTTGATCTTTTATCCCAGGAAAATTAAATTCCTTGACCACGCAAACAATTTCTGTATCAATAGTGATGCCACTTGTCAGATTCGTTGTCGTTATTGCTGTCGTTGCGATGTTGAGAAGAAGCCCATTAGCTTTTACAAATAGTTTTGGTATCGCCAATGCATAAATATGTATGACGTTGACTTACGAGTGAATAGCGAGGGCGCACTGGTGGATGATATTAACTTACGAGTGTATCGCTAGTGCATACATTTGTATGACGGTGAGTATATAGCGAGGACTTGATTTGACTTGCGAGTATATAGCGAGGACATGCGTGTGGAAGATGTTGACTTTCGTATGTATAGATTTATAGCGAGGGCAGGCGTGTATATGTGGTTGACTGACGAGAATATAGCCAGTGTATACTCATGTATGACGGGGACCTATGAGTGTATAACGAGGGCATACATGTGGATGGCGTTAACTTACGAGTGTATAGCGAGTGCGTGCATGTGGATAGCGTTGACTTACGAGTGTATAGCCAGGGCGTGCTTGTGGATGGCGTTGACTTACGAATGTATAACGAGCGCGTGTCTGTGGATGGCGTTAACTTACGAGTGTATAGCGAGTGCGAGCATATGGATGGCGTTGACTTACGACTGTATAGCGAGTGCGTGCATGTGGATGGCGTTGACTTACGAGTGTATAGCGAGTGCGAGCATATGGATGGCGTTGACTTACGAGTGTATAGCGAGGGCGTGCATGTGGATGGCGTTGACTTACGAGTGTATAGCGAGTGCGTGCATGTGGATAGCGTTTTGATGGCGTTGACTTACGAGTGTACAGCGAGGGCGTGCATGTGGATGGCGTTGACTTACGAGTGTACAGCGAGGGCGTGCATGTGGATGGCGTTGACTTACGAGTGTATAGCGAGGGCGTGCATGTGGATGGCGTTGACTTACGAGTGTACAGCGACGGCGTGCATGTGGATAGCGTTGACTTACGAGTGTACAGCGAGGACGTGCATGTGGATGGCGTTGACTTACGAGTGTACAGCGAGGGCGTGCATGTGGATGGCGTTGACTTACGAGTGTACAGCGAGGGCGTGCATGTGGATGGCGTTGACTTACGAGTGTACAGCGAGGGCGTGCATGTGGATGGCGTTGACTTACGAGTGTACAGCGAGGGCGTGCATGTGGATGGCGTTGACTTACGAGTGTATAGCGAGGGCGTGCATGTGGATGGCGTTGACTTACGAGTGTAAGCGAGGGCGTGCATGTGGATGGCGTTGACTTACGAGTGTACAGCGAGGGCGTGCATGTGGATGGCGTTGACTTACGAGTGTATAGCGAGGGCGTGCATGTGGATGGCGTTGACTTACGAGTGTATAGCGAGGGCGTGCATGTGGATGGCGTTGACTTACGAGTGTACAGCGAGGGCGTGCATGTGGATGGCGTTGACTTACGAGTGTATAGCGAGGGCGTGCATGTGGATGGCGTTGACTTACGAGTGTATAGCAGGGCGTGCATGTGGATGGCGTTGACTTACGTGTGTACAGCGAGGGCGTGCATGTGGATGGCGTTGACTTACGAGTGTATAGCGAGGGCGTGCATGTGGATGGCGTTGACTTACGTGTGTACAGCGAGGGCGTGCATGTGGATGGCGTTGACTTACGAGTGTATAGCGAGGGCGTGCATGTGGATGGTGTTGACTTACGAGTGTACAGCGAGGGCGTGCATGTGGATGGCGTTGACTTACGAGTGTATAGCGAGGGCGTGCATGTGGATGGTGTTGACTTACGAGTGTACAGCGAGGGTGTGCATGTGGATGGCGTTGACTTACGAGTGTATAGCGAGGGCGTGCATGTGGATGGCGTTGACTTACGTGTGTATAGCGAGGGCGTGCATGTGGATGGCGTTGACTTACGTGTGTACAGCGAGGGCGTGCATGTGGATGGCGTTGACTTACGAGTGTACAGCGAGGGCGTGCATGTGGATGGCGTTGACTTACGAGTGTATAGCGAGGGCGTGCATGTGGATGGCGTTGACTTACGAGTGTATAGCGAGGGCGTGCATGTGGATGGCGTTGACTTACGAGTGTATAGCGAGGGCGTGCATGTGGATGGCGTTGACTTACGAGTGTATAGCGAGGGCGTGCATGTGGATGGCGTTGACTTACGAGTGTATAGCGAGGGCGTGCATGTGGATGGCGTTGACTTACGTGTGTACAGCGAGGGCGTGCATGTGGATGGCGTTGACTTACGAGTGTACAGCGAGGGCGTGCATGTGGATGGCGTTGACTTACGAGTGTACAGCGAGGGCGTGCATGTGGATGGCGTTGACTTACGAGTGTATAGCGAGGGCGTGCATGTGGATGGCGTTGACTTACGTGTGTATAGCGAGGGCGTGCATGTGGATGGCGTTGACTTACGAGTGTACAGCGAGGGCGTGCATGTGGATGGCGTTGACTTACGTGTGTATAGCGAGGGCGTGCATGTGGATGGCGTTGACTTACGTATGTATAGCGAGGGCGTGCATGTGGATGGCGTTGACTTACGTGTGTATAGCGAGGGCGTGCATGTGGATGGCGTTGACTTACGAGTGTATAGCGAGGGCGTGCATATGGATGGCGTTGACTTACGTGTGTATAGCTAGGGCGTGCATGTGGATGGCGTTGACTTACGAGTGTATAGCGAGGGCGTGCATATGGATGGCGTTGACTTACGTGTGTATAGCTAGGGCGTGCATGTGGATGGCGTTGACTTACGTGTGTACAGCGAGGGCGTGCATGTGGATGGCGTTGACTTACGAGTGTATAGCGAGGGCGTGCATGTGGATGGCGTTGACTTACGAGTGTACAGCGAGGGCGTGCATGTGGATGGCGTTGACTTACGAGTGTATAGCGAGGGCGTGCATGTGGATGGCGTTGACTTACGTGTGTATAGCGAGGGCGTGCATGTGGATGGTGTTGACTTACGAGTGTACAGCGAGGGTGTGCATGTGGATGGCGTTGACTTACGTGTGTATAGCGAGGGCGTGCATGTGGATGGCGTTGACTTACGAGTGTATAGCGAGGGCGTGCATGTGGATGGCGTTGACTTACGGTGTATAGCGAGGGCGTGCATGTGGATGGCGTTGACTTACGGTGTAAGCGAGGCGTGCATGTGGATGGCGTTGACTTACGAGTGTACAGCGAGGGCGTGCATGTGGATGGCGTTGACTTACGAGTGTATAGCGAGGGCGTGCATGTGGATGGCGTTGACTTACGAGTGTATAGCGAGGGCGTGCATGTGGATGGCGTTGACTTACGTGTGTATAGCGAGGGCGTGCATGTGGATGGCGTTGACTTACGTGTGTATAGCGAGGGCGTGCATGTGGATGGCGTTGACTTACGAGTGTATAGCGAGGGCGTGCATGTGGATGGCGTTGACTTACGAGTGTATAGCGAGGGCGTGCATGTGGATGGCGTTGACTTACGAGTGTATAGCGAGGGCGTGCATGTGGATGGCGTTGACTTACGAGTGTATAGCGAGGGCGTGCATGTGGATGGCGTTGACTTACGAGTGTATAGCGAGGGCGTGCATGTGGATGGCGTTGACTTACGAGTGTATAGCGAGGGCGTGCATGTGGATGGCGTTGACTTACGAGTGTATAGCGAGGGCGTGCATGTGGATGGCGTTGACTTACGAGTGTATAGCGAGGGCGTGCATGTGGATGGCGTTGACTTACGAGTGTATAGCGAGGGCGTGCATGTGGATGGCGTTGACTTACGAGTGTATAGCGAGGGCGTGCATGTGGATGGCGTTGACTTACGTGTGTATAGCGAGGGCGTGCATGTGGATGGCGTTGACTTACGTGTGTATAGCGAGGGCGTGCATGTGGATGGCGTTGACTTACGTGTGTATAGCGAGGGCGTGCATGTGGATGGCGTTGACTTACGTGTGTATAGCGAGGGCGTGCATGTGGATGGCGTTGACTTACGTGTGTATAGCGAGGGCGTGCATGTGGATGGCGCTGCACCAGCCGGGATGTGCCATGAGGGCGACGTCGATGTCAATGAAGACTCCGGCCCGCAGCAGGTCGATCTTGCCCGAGCCGCCCTCCTCGGCCGGGGTGCCGAGCACCGTCACCTGTAAGCAGGAACCAACCACGGGTTTTGTTGTAATTTAAAATGACAAGTAAAGATTAGTTCTGTTATGGATTCATCTACTTGTTCTCTATGTGAAGAGTAGACCGCATTCGTGCTCAGATACACATATTCATACATATAACTACACTGGAACAAGATAGAATCAACGAACTCGTGCAAGTTTCAAAACGTCGGCCAGAGGATTCGAACGCGGGTTCTCTTAGTTGAGGGTCTGATGCGCTCGATACTGCGCCCACTGCGCCACTGCGCCACCGCGCCACCGCGCCACCGCGCCACTTCGCCACCGCGCCACTGCGCCACCGCGCCCACTGCGCCACTGCGATACTGCGCCACTGCGCCACTGCTGTACTTATATATAGGACGCGTTAAAGAACACACATACTGCTTGAGCAGTGAAGACACGAGACATAAACGTTGAAACAAAATGGTCACACCTGCAAAGATACAACATATATTATAATAGTTAAGATATATTTGGGACGAACTTGCTATTGGTCTGGCGGGTCTGAAGCCAATAAAACGCACGCAGAGCGCGCAAGGAACGTTGATGCATGTGATGTCGAATGTGTTAAATTCCGAAACAATCCCTGGTAAACGGACTCTGACACATTAACGACTACAAAATATATCCAACGAAAAGTCACGAAATTGTGGGATACCTCCCGAATCGTATTCGTACGCCTACTGCCGCGCCACCTACCGTGCCTTGGTGTTGGGCGGCGTGGGGGGTGCGGAGGGCGGCGAGTAGGCCGAGTCCAGCGGCGACTCCCACCTCGGCGATCAGGTTGTGTCCGCAGGCGTGGCCGATCTCTGGCAGGGCGTCGTACTCGCACAGCACGGCGACGTGAGGCCGCCCACTGCCCCACTGCGCCCGGAACGCCGTCTCCTGAAACACCAGCAGGAACAACGATGGGCACACGAGTGATCGGAGCAAGTGTGTTTAGATCTAAGGTATAACTAGCGTGTGACGTCGTTGTTTTAAACATCCGACACTGTCCAGTAGCGAACGATAACGTCTCCTGTAGACATATTAATTCACCCTTCAATACCGCGAAGGTGCAGATTTGCGAAATCATCTGGATAAGAGGAATCGTGGGAGGGGAGGAGCAGATAAGGGAAGAATGGACGACCTGAGAGTGGAGGTTGTAGTGAAGGAAAGTTTCAAGAAGAAGATTGTGAGGAGTATGCTGAAATGGGCAGGTCATGTTGAAAGAGTGGGAGATGAAAAATTGCCCAAGAGATCAGATGTTCAATAAGTGGATGGGAAAATTAAGGAGAGGGGGAAGATCACGAATGCGATGGGAAGACTGCGTTAAGAGAGATATGTAAAGAGAAAAAGGAGAATGGAGAACAAGAAATTATAGTATATAGTTGGAGACTGTTGATAGATAACGTAGTGAGAGAAAGGTTAGGAAAAAACGCCGAAGAAAACGACGACGGTAGCCATGGCCAACAACCGCGTTTGGCCACCGTTGGGTCAGATGACGATTTAAATCCACTGGTCAAAACGTGTTTGGGTGAAACCTTCGTCAGACGCGTCCCTGTAGCTCATCGCACTAATGGCGCTCAAATCAGTCACATGTTGAAGGAAGATCGACCTTCGGTAAGACAGTCGTATTGGTTCTGTCTGCTTAGAGATGAGCGTTGGAATGATGCGTCGTCGGCATGAACTCGAAGGGAGCCGGGGTATTAGATGACGTAGATGTAGCCTCGTGTAGTGCAATCACTTGATATGATGTGTTGGTGTCCCAGCACGCTACACACACTAACCATTCCATCGGTTCACCGGGCCTCAGTCTGGTCTCCTTTGAGCGAGGTACCTGCTGTGACGCAGCCTTCAAACATTTGAGGTGCTGCATCATTGGGTGTTGTTGGAGCCATGCACGGGACACAGGTGCACAGAACTTCACACCCCAACATGACGACAGGCGAAGGCGTTCATCGGTTAACACACGCGGCATTTCGAGTTCGATCTAAATGTTCTTTGTCATTTAAACCTGCGTACATGTAGGCACCACTTCGTAACATTCCCCAATTAATAATCACCGAAACTACGTGACTAATGTTGCGTTCCGGTCGCTTCGAAGAAACCACGAATACGACTTGGTGTAATCGAAAGTGTGGAGGCAACACGAATTCACCATTCAGATGGGCCAACATAATTCTGCCATCACAAAAGTCATCACAAAGAAATTGTTTAGAGTTGTAATAGTTTGGAAGACACACGCACGCACGCACGCACGCACGCACGCACGCGCGCACGCACGCACGCACGCCGCACGCCGAAAACACACACACACGCACGCACGCACGCACACACACACACACACACACACGCACGCACGCACCCGCACGCACGCGAAACACACACACACACACACACGCACGCACGCACGCACGCACGCGCGCAGAAACACACACACACACACACACACACACACAGTGCGCCGTCTACTGAGACTATTGTGAACCAGTGAATAGCGTCTTGTCCGGCGGCGCGACTTCGCCGGGTGTGAGTGGCGACAGTACTGTCACCTCACCACGTAATAATTACCCAATGAAAGCAACACGTACAACGTACCAACACGAAGTGCCTGTCAACTTTGAAGCCCCGCCCCTCCAAGAACGCAGTCAGGACGTCGTGTGCGTGCTTCTCCTGGTAGCAGATCTCGGGGTGGGACCAGATGTCGTGACTTAACTCAGCTAACGCCTGCGATTCGTCGTCGATAGCGCTACACGCAGCTTGTTTCATCGCCTCCATGTTGCCTAAGCTCCGAGCGAACTTTTAAAACTGAACGTTAGCCGTGAGTTGTACAACAAGAGCCGGGCGGCGTGACTGCCCAATCCAGATGCTACTTGCAATTGAACTCTGTCAGTCGAGTACTGCGTGTGAAAGGCTTGTGTAGTGGACGGCCCGCACTCGTGGCGTCCAGTGCAGTATGTTGACCCCAGCGTTCCACTTATGATTAAATCTTGCGTCTACAATGACGGCTTTTGTTCCCAGGTAAATATCACCCGCGCAGAACATTTTAGGGGAGACCGTAAGTTGTAACAGAGGGCATGTAGACACAACTTCTAATGCACATTAATCAGCAAAGTGGCAGTATGTTCATCAATATTTAACAAGATTTAACAAGATTGCCACCTAGAGATTCAACTCTAGATGGCAGGTGGACTAGGAAGCCATTTGGCTTATCGAGAGTTCAACCTATCTATCTAAGTATACCCCGCCCTTCTTAGGTATATGTCGATTTTATTTTTAAATATATTAACACTGCTAGCACCTACACAATCAGCTGATAATCTGTTCCATTCGTTTACTGTTCTTTGTGAAAATGAAAATTTTCTAATATCTAGTCTACACTGCTTCTTTGCTAATGTAACTCCATGTCCTCTAGTCCTTCTCTCTTCCTTTACTGTGAAAAAATATTTCTGTCAATATTTTCATATCCATTCAATATTTTAAACACCCCAATCTGATCTCCTCTTAATCTTCTGGTTTCTAGTGTTGTTAAGCCACATTCTTTTGGGCGCATTTCATAACTAATATTCCTGAGTTTTGGTATCATTTTGGTTGCTCTCCTTTGTACTCTTTCTAGCATATCAATATCCTTCTTGCGGTATGGCCTCCATGCTTGTATACAATATTCTAAGTGAGGCCTAACTATTGTTTTATACAGCGGTATTATTAGTTCTTTTTCTTTGTACACTATATTTCGCCTAATTAATCCAAGAATTTGGTTTCCCTTCGCTGCTGCAATTCCACACTGCTCTGATACCTTCATGTCAGCACTAATAGTTAACCCCAAGTCCTTTTCCTTTAAGGTAGTATTTAGTACAGTATCACCCATTGTATATTGTGCATCTTCATTCCCATGTCCTGTGTGAAGGCACTTACACTTTCCAAAATTAAACAGCATTTGTCACTTCTCAGACCATTCTATCAACTTATTAAGATCATCTTGTAAATGCTGTCTATCTGCATCACTTTTAATTTTCCTAAACACTTTTGTGTCGTCCGCAAACTTCAACACCTTGCTTGTTATGTCATCATCCAAATCATTTATATATATTAAGAATAAAATAGGTCCCAGTACTGATCCCTGCGGTACTCCACCAAAACCGTTTCCAGTTTGAAACCTCCCCATCAACTCTATTTGTCTTCTACCTAAGCCATTTTTCTATCCAGTTGATCATTCCATTTCCTATGCCATGGCCTTTAGTTTAAGTAGTAGTCTTTGGTGTGGCACTTTGTCAAAGGCTTTTTAAATCTAAGTAGATTATATCTACTGGTGATCCCTCATCTAGCCATTTTGTGACATCTTCCAAAAAACATAACATATTTGTTAAGCATGACTCGCTTTTAAAAACCCATGTTGAGATGGGTTTATCAATTTATTTTTAACAAGAAAATCAACCAGGTGATCTTTAATTAGTCTTTCTTTAAAAGTTTGCAAATCACCGATGTTAAACTCACTGGTCTATAGTTCTCTTGACTTGTTTCTCGAACCTTTTAAATAATGGTATAATATTTGCTTCTTTCCATTCTAACGGATATTCCCTCCTCTAATGACAAATTGAAAACTGTTGCAAGCGGGATGCTGATTTGTTCTACAATTTCCAAATAATTTTGGGGGAAA
>JAODUO010001770.1:0-17500 GCA_025642075.2 Ridgeia piscesae
GCATCACGCGGGTTCTTAAAAGCAACTATGTATTGGGCGTTTAGACTAATAGTGCGACTTTCCCTGTTTTTCGGAAACATACTCTGTACCAGATAGACGACGGATGTATTACAGTGATGACTCTTCTTGGTGAACAAGTTTTTGACTCTACCGTCAATTTCAGTCATCAGGTCGTCTATGATCACCAGGATTTTCCTCTTCGAATCGAACAAAGACTCGTCCGGTAAACCGTCCACAAACTTCACGTCCGCCATTGTGCTGTACAGGTGTTGCCACTCTCCATAACACCACACAACGTTTTCTGTGGGTGGGACGATGAAGGAAAAAGCGTGTTGTAGTAATCGCGTAACAAATGTCGTCTTTCCACACCCCGTCGGACCCGCGACAATACAGGTAAACGGGTGTTTCAAACGAGTGTCCATGTCATCGTATGATCACATTTACTAAAACTCTCGCTTATAACACCGAATCAACCGGTGGAGGGGGGGTGGTATTCATTCACCAGAGGGCATTCAACGCAGAGAGGGCGCTATGTGTACTAGAAAATCTACACAATCACCGGAAGAAGGAGCCACATTCGCAGGGGAGGGAGCCTTCTTCATTCACCAGGGGGCGTTTCATTCATCACTAGAACACCTACACAAAAACCGGAAGAAGGAGCCACATTCGCACGGGAGGGAGTCGCCTTCGTTCTCCGGGGGGCGTTTCGTTCACCAGGGCTGGTGGTGTGTCAGTCAGTCGCTAGGTGGCGATACGATACAAAACTACACAATATCGCTCAACTTCCGCTCTCAAACATCGCTCACCTTCCTGCGTCACCGCACAGGAAGTCCATAAAACCCATACATACTACTCTCGCATGGGTCAACTTCTCAAGAACTGACATCACTCTTTGATCTCGAGAGAAGTGTCTGGCATCGCAGTCGTTTCATATTCGTTGCTCAACTCGAATAACACTGTATACAACTGCAATAACAGTGTATACACTTGAAGAACATTGCAGTATGATCTTTGGAATTGTACATACTGCTACTACAATGTTTCCATTCTTCAAAAACTGGCAGAACTGTGACATCAGCAGAAATCGATGGCGTCAACTTTGAAGGTCAAATCGAGGTCACACAAAAATTACATTTCCTAAAGGGTTGACCCATTTTTGGTTTCACATGCGTAAGTTAAATGGTTCCAATGTCATTACTGGTTTCCAACCTATTCTATGCAGTCATTATGCAGCCTGGGGAAAAGAAATGGACCAAAATACAATAGACAAAAAAGCAGCAATTTTAAGATTAAAAAATTGCATTTCTCCGTAAATATTGAAGATTTCAAAAACAATTCAAAAGTTTTATTAACTACATATTAGTATCTATAACATGACACCATTTAAATGATGATATAACATATTCTTTATATATATATATATATATATATATATATATATATATATATATATATACCTAGCTTGAGCCTGAGCCGAGGCTTGACATAAGGCCTTGGCTTGACTTGGCGCTCTACCTCTTCGCCTTCGGGCATTGATGAGCCTGAGTTACCGTGATCCGACGTGGCATATAATTGTATTAACCATACTATATAGAATTATATCTAAATGTATCAATCACATAAACCCACACTTTCACACACTGACATGGATGTTACCATCATTCACTGTCAGAACGGGCGGCAGTCGCGTGACTTCAGAAGTTGATTTTAACGATATTCTTGTTATCAAATAGTATAGCATAACCAGTAATACAATAAGTTGCGACGCTCTTTGATGACGGATTCATACATTTTGATTAGGTGCCGAGTAGTTTTAATCACTTCGTTGTCTTGTTATATAGCCATTTTTGATACAGCCATATCTTGCTAGACATCCACAAACACAGGCCTTTTAACACGGGATGATGGCGACACTACAACATTTTGACATGCACAAAATATCCACAATGCACTGCGGATGGAATTCCCTCGCTATAGTGCACACGGTTCATTGTCGCCGCGCGGGTCGAATACGTAACAATGTGCGCGAGGACGTTTTACGTTTGAATCAAATACTTCGCCCTAGATATACAATATCATAAAAACACTTTAGTAAGCAATACTGTTTGTTCTACAGTTTAATGTGAAAACATGGGTAAGTCTTGCTTTATAGATGTACATCCGTGTGTGTGTGTGTGTGTGTGTGTGTGTGTGTGTGTGTGTGTGTGTGTGTGTGTGTGTGTGTGTGTGTGTGTGTGTGTGTGTGTGTGTGTGTGTGGTGGGTGTGCGCGCGTGTGTATGTGTGCGTGTGCGCGTGTGTATGATGTGTATATGTGTGAGTATATGTGTATGATTAGTTATGAAATGCGTCTAAAAGAATGTTGTTTAACAACACTAGAAACCAGAAGATTGAGAGGAGATCAGATTGAGGTGTTTAAAATATTGAATGGGTATGAAAGTATTGACAAAATATTTTTTTTCACAGTCAAGGAAGAGAGAAGGACTAGAGGACATGGAGTTACATTAGCAAAGAAGCAGTGTAGACTGGATATTAGAAAAATTTCATTTTCACAAAGAACAGTAAACGAATGGAACAGATTATCAGCTGATTATGAGGTGCTAGTAGTGTTACATATATTTAAAAATAAAATTGACATATACCAAAGACAGACGAGGGTATACTTAGATAGATAGGTTGGACTCTCGATAAGCCAAATGGCTTCCTAGTCCACCTGCCATTTAGAGTTGAATCTCTAGGTGGCAATCTTGCTAAATCTTGTTAAATCTTGATGTGTGTGTGTGTGTGTGTGTGTGTGTGTGTGTGTGTGTGTGTGTGTGTGTGTGTGTGTGTGTGTGTGTGTGTGTGTGTGTGTGTGTGTGTGTGTGTGTGTGTGTGTGTGTGTGTGTGTGTGTGTGTGTGTGTGTGTGTGTGTGTGTGTGTGTGTGTGTGTGTGTGTGTGTGTGTGTGTGTGTGTGTGTGTGTGTGTGTGTGTGTGTGTGTGTGTGTGTGTGTGTGTGTGTGTGTGTGTGTGTGTGTGATGTGTATTATATAATATGTGTAGGCGTTATCTCAAAACGAAGAACATGGATATATCGCGTTCTCAGTCCTACATACCTTTATTTCCCTTATGCCTATGCTACAATTACAGTGTAATAGCACTGATCGTTTACGAAATTGCATTTTCATTCATTGTTCATAATTTAGGAGATCTATACAAGCCGTTGTAAATTTGTGATTTGGCAATTCATCATTCGGAATATGTTGTGTTGATTTTACTAGCTGGCAGCGTGAGCAAAGTCACGCGCAAACTGCTTGCATTTGGTTTCTTACTGGAATGCGTTGTTTACGTTACACCGGAACAAACTTTTGCACGTCTTCCAGGTAAGTAACTGCCACAATTATCTAATTAATCAAAAGGCACGTTACTTCGTATCCGACACAATGACAGCGCAAATCATTTTGTAAATGTGTATCAGTAGTATATAGTGACATGTTACGGTGTAAATCAGGCACAGGTGACTAAAATTAGAACTACTAGTAGATAAGATGAATCGCTATCATTATCTTAAGGCCTAGATGGACACCGGACAGAGAGTTGCCTACTGCCCAATGGACAGTTGCCACTTGCCCATGAGTCATGTCTTACTCCCATGTGTGAATGAGAATGCTGGCAACGAAATACATCAAATGACAATGAATCCTTTGATCGGGTACTCTTGCCTGTGCCTTGGTTGTGTTAATTCAATTATCAAGACTGTATAATTACATAAAAGCTTCTTGTGAAACGTTACACGGCAATTCACCAGTGTGTAAATGGGAAGCCAGTGTGGAGTTTCTTATTACCTTGTGTGAAAAGGAATGCTGGCTGGAGGGTTAGCTGGTAATTGGTCACAGAGACTCATTGCCAGTGGTTCACATTCGAATGGGAACGTGTATGGCTCGCATGCGAATGCTGTGAAAACTGAACGATTGCAATCGAATGGGCATTCGAATTTTAAACAGTCTGATGGTATTCGTAGTCGTTAACAAGCCTGATGTGTGTGTGTGTGTGTGTGTGTGTGTGTGTGTGTGTGTGTGTGTGTGTGTGTGTGTGTGTGTGTGTGCGTGCGTGCGTGCGTGCGTGCGTGCGTGCGTGCGTGCGTGCGTGTATATATATATATATATATATATATATATATATATATATATATATATATAATATATATATACAATGTATATACAGTCATTTCTCATAAAACGTCGACAAATGGGACTTTGGGGAGGCATAATTAGACGTGTTCGTAGAACTGTATATTTGATGTCGCATAAAGACAACATATTGAAGTTATTGTGGAACAATTTGGGCAACTTAATCCAGAAAATTAAAATGTTGACATGGGTATAAAACATGTGTGGCGTCTGCCTGAAATCGTGGGTATTCACGAATTTATCTGTACTAAGAATGCTGTTACTGCTATATAACATGTGATTTACCTGTTACATGTCGTTACGTTCTATCTATGCATAATAGGTATATGTGCTGAGAATTCAGTAATGAATGTGTCTAAGAAATGTTTTTGTTGTACAAATACCGAGTTAACGTGTGTTGCACCGTAAACAATTTATTATTTGATAAACATGACCTCCTCTCACTACCTGTACCATTACCATGGCTATTAAGGCTCCATAATTGAATGCATATCTGGACATGAATGTTAGCTATTTAGACGCGTAATGTAGTAACTAATAAATTGGGACACGTATCAAACGTAACATCAATATATAGTGATATGTTTATTCACCACACTCTCTGTTGTTAATATTCATGTGCTAATTTACTCAAATAACTTCACTCCGCAGGACGAGAAGGCATAATCATGGGTTCACATTGACTGACAAATAATTGACAACACGTTTTATTAATCGCAAACAGTGCTTTGTAGGTTTATAAAGAACACTGAACACATGCACCAGTTCCACAGCTGTGTAATAAGGACTTAGATGCACGAAACAACGTGCATATGCACTGAGTAAACGATGCGTACTCACAATTTCATGAAGTAATGATCCAACAGTTGGAAATATACTAATAAACAGTTATGCTCCTTATTTAACAACATTTAGATCAGTCGTTTACAACTTATTGGTATACACAGTAGTACATGAGAACGCACAGAAGTAAATGAGAATAACGTTGTGTTAAGTTATTATCCAGACAGATTGACGGCTATCAATATATTTTTCCGTTATTTTTGTTTAAACAAATTGTTACCACAAAACAGTCCTTGCTCAGAGATGGATGAATTACTTCATCTCATTGTCATCAACTGACAATGCTAGAGAGTCAAGTTGTCACATTTGGCCTGGATAATGTGGGTTTCACGCACAATGATGGCTAGCAATGCTCCACTGTCTACTGCTTGAGGGACACTAACATGCAGAAGGTTAGGTTCGTTGTCCACGAGTCCATCGTCAGAGCTGCCCCACTTAAAAATTTGCCCCTTGTCGTATCATACATGTCATCGACTTCTTTTACCAGTCTACCAATATAGCAGCGTTGCCCATACACGGCAGCAATGTGACTGCTATTAGTAACACTATCCATATCCATCATCTGTTCAACTGGCGTTGCGTTCACCACGTCTTTCTCTTCAGGTGTGAACACCATGTCTTTCTCTTCAGGTGCGATCACCGTGTTTCTTTCTTCAGGTGCGTTCACAACGTCTTTCTCTTTAGGTGTATTCACCATCTCTTTATTTTCAGATGCGTTCACCGCCTCTTTCTCTTCATGTGTCTTCATCACTGCTTTCTCTTCAGGTGCGGTCATAACCTCTTTCTCTTCTCTCTCTCTCTCTCTCTCTCTCTCTCTCTCTCTCTCTCTCTCTCTCTCTCTCTCTCTCTCTCTCTCTCTCTGCTCTCTCTCTCTCTCTCTCTCTCTCTCTCTCTCTCTCTCTCTCTCTCTCTCTCTCTCTCTCTCTCTCTCTCTCTCTCTCTCTCTCTCTCTCTCTCTCTCTCTCTCTCTCTCTCTCTCTCTCTCTCTCTCTCTCTCCACAGCCTACTTCTCTTCAGCAAGGTATCCCGCTTCGGCGAAGCATAGCGAAGCGGCTTCGCTATTCTCTCTTTAGATACTAACACCTCACCATCTCCATGCGCAGTCAATGCCTCTACCTCGCCAATCAGGTCGCGCTCTTTCTTCTCACCCAGTACCAGTTTTGTAGGCAACCAACCGTGACATGTCGAATGGAAGTGTGTCACCTTTCCCATAGCAGCAGTCTTTGAAGCATGAGGTTTGCATTATTGTAAGCACACGATCCGGCACTACAGAGCATGAGCCTTACTGATACCCTTGACTTCATGCAACTGCCATGCTTTGATCACGCGACTGTTGCCCTCGACTGATCAATGGTGATCTCAAGAAGAGTCTTCGATGTTGTACCCTGACTTGATGACCTGGCAGAACTCTGACGCTGATCAGATACTGCTGTCTTACAGAATCATGTCATCTGCCTTCTTTACGGTCCTTGGCATGTTCTTTTCGGAGACGGATCTTTGTGTTTTGAGCGGCTCACTTTACGCGTTTTTGTTTGTCATAATCTGCAACCAAATAATCGCTTAACTTAGCAAATAAAATCAGATCGAGATAATTTATGCAACCACGAGTATGCATGTGCATCAGTTCTTAAGTGTCCATATCCTTTGTATTTAGAAATAACAATGCACAATAAGATAATTATCATACTTCTGCAAGCATTCAGTGCTAAATTGGTAGCATTATTTGGGCAATTTGCAAGTTCATTTTGAAATACGTATTAGGCGTAGCGGAGAAAATATAAAATTAAAACGTTGTTAATGATAAATAGCCTTAACCCAAACCGTATATATATATATATATATATATATATATATATATATATATATATATACTTGGCCAGTTTTTGGCATTAACAATGTCAATAGTTCAAGTAGATTGATAATAATTTGAGTTAGGATACTTGAAATGGGTGAATCAATGAATGCACGAAACCGTGCGTATGCCTTTTTACCCAAACCACTTTAAATATAAAAACCACTGAAACTGTTGTATTATTACATAGCAACGTTATTGCATAATCTGATTAGATAAATATCAAATAACGTACAGTAACATTATATACCAAATAGTCATAGAGCCGTCAACAAGCAGTTTAGTTGATTCCACATGATTTCATAAAATTGGTTGACATATAAAGACAATCATGGTAAAAGGTATTTACGATGTTATGGTGTTCCACGAAGTTATTTTATTCATTCTCAGCGTGAATTTATATAAGATGATTGATAGTTGTAGTACCTATAACACACCCTACGTTACATTTGTTTAATCCCTGCTGGCTTCATTCATATATATATATATATATATATATATATATATATATATATATATATATATATATATATATATATATATATATTAAAAAGGTATGGTGATAGTATACCTCCTTGCTTCACACCATTTGTAACACCAAAATGTTCCAACAATTTGCCTGACCTCCTTATACACATAGTCTCATTCTAATACCACTATATAAACAGTTTAATAATATATCCAGGTACTCCCCTGTCAATTAACTTCTGAAATAAGATAGAATGTTTCACTCTATCAAAGGCTTGCATCTAAAAACATGTAAACATACACCCATTTAGACTTCAATGCCTGTCAATTACTTCCTTTAAGACATAAATAAATAAGTTAAGCCATGTTTCTTCGTAAATCCAAACTGATTGGACATTGTTGACAGCAAAACTGGCATGCTATCCAACAATATGTTTTCAACAGTTTGTGACATAATACTAGCTAATCCAATAGGTCTGTAATTGTCTTTGCTGTTAATCTTGGCTCATGTATTTTTGATAATGGGAACCAGCACAAAAGATAAAAAAGAACTAGGTAAAAATCCATGTTAAAAAAAACAAGTAATACACATAGCAAGTAGAGGCACAGTGCGCTCATCACAATGTTTAAGGTGTTCAGCGTATATACCATCCATACCACAAGTCTTATTTATATCTAGGCATTTAATAGCATTTTCCACTTCGCTAATTTCCACAACTATATCATTTGTATACCTGGCATCACATTTTATCTGTTGAATGTCTATATCCCTAATACAATTAAACAGTTGTTTAAAATGAGATCGCCATAATTCAGTTATTTCATCAATAACAGTAACATCCTCAATAGTACTAAGTAAAGGTATATTACAGTTGTTTACCTGGCGTATCTCTTTCCAAAAGTCATCTGGCCCAGTTTGGGATATTTGATTTGCTAATGAATCCTTTCTTAGTTGACATTCTTTATATTTTTGAAAACGTAATGCATATTTAAACCTTGTCATAGATGTCTTCACTAAATCAAAGATAGGACCATTTTTTGTTTACAACAGTATATCTATATCTAGATATCTATGATTGGTCATTCAAGCAGGTCTACATTTGATGGTTTTGTCTTACACCCTGCCGACTCATCAGTTCATCACTAGCATTTATATTATATTATATTATATTATATTATATTATATTATATTATATTATATTATATTATATTATATTATATTATATTATATTATATTATATTATATTATATTATATTATATTATATTATATTATATTATATTATATTATATTATATTATATTATATTATATTATATTATATTATATTATATTATATTATATTATATTATATTATATTATATTTTATTATATTATATTATATTATTTATATTATATTATTAATTATATTATATTTTTAATTACATTACATTACATTACATTACATTACATTACATTACATTACATTACATTACATTACATTACATTACATTACATTACATTACATTACTTTAAATTAATTACATTATATTATATTATATTATATTATATTATATTATATTATATTATATTATATTATATTATATTATATTATATTATATTATATTTACCATACCATACCATACCATACCATACCATACCATACCATACCATACCATACCATACCATACCATACCATACCATACCATACCATACCATATCATATCATCATAAAAATCATTTATCAAAGGTATATGTGCATCATCTGTGCAATTTTACATCATTATATATAATACCATTATGTGAAATGTTTACATTTTCCAGGTTATATTTTGTTGCCTTAGCAAAACCATTGAAACAGCCATCATTAAAATTTATCCCAGCTGATTTTGTTTACACTCTTCAACCATGGAAATATCAATACATATGGGAATGTGGTCTGACGTACACAAATTATAAAACACATATTTTCTTGAAATACATTATGACCATCACTGGTGGACACACAGCGACCCAACCATGAGGTAGAATCCCATATTTTACTTAAATAGGTAAACGTACTTGCCGGCAGTAAAATCTCACTAGATATCAACCAGCTATTTTCCTTATAAAACTGTCTAAAGTGTGTACAAAAACAAAAACCAGATCAGTTGTCACTAATATTTGAGTTCCAGTCCCCCAGTACAGAAATACATGTAGTGTCTAACCCCTCTATCACTGATTTCATAGTACCGATAATTTCAAAAAATAGGTCTCCGTGAGCATGAGATTCATAAGGCATGTATATACATAATATAATTGTTGATCGCATGTCACAACAGTAGTACCGTTAATCGCGACAGGTGAAACAACTGCTTCTTAAACCAGCTATTTTGTGCATATTTACGGTCTCAGCATATCCAAGGTTTCATATGAGGGAACTCCATCATGAATGGGGGGAAATTGATATACACATATGATATTTGGAGTATATCACAGTTATGATAATTTTATATATATCTTGCTAATCTTTAATTCCTTGGACACTGCAAATAATCAAAAGGCATATTCGCAAGTTCCACTGACAACTGTCCCAAATCCACTATTTATCAACATTTCATTTATAAACAAATGTTGCTACCCACAACTAGACTGACGCATATTTCTATACCTATTGCGTAATGTTCAGTGCAATAGAACTATTATTTAAATATATTCTATATAGAATTGATGCATAGGAAAGAGTGAGTACTCATTGTTTCATAAAACCTCCCCAACACAAAATAATTAACCAAAATTCAGAGCCTGAAAGTAATGTTCTATCCTAAAGGTGCATAGATAATTGGGTATCACCGTGCTTACTAAAGGGCAGTTTTGTATATGTTTGGGGATGGTTTTATGCAAAATGGAAACGTTTGGTTGGTCTGCATTTAGTGGTAAATGCAGGAATTTGACAAAGGAGACCTTCCAGATTTTTTCCGGAGTCGCACTAAATACTTTGACGTCGAATGACAAGACATCGGAAGACGGGCGGTTATCTCGTTAGATTTTTGTTCTCCAAAATTACCTTCCCGATCAGGACCTCTGCATGCGGGCTTGAATTATAATATGGATCAAGCAGCAATGCGAGATATGGCCACGTCCTCACCTATCATTTGCTACAAACACATACTGTGCACTCTAAATGAACCGTTGTGGCCTAATCAACCTGTCTGAAATAGAAAGTATAGGCAAGAATTGGTTACAGGTCTAAAACTTCATCAACATCGCATCTGACGACCATGCCGTCTAGCGTCCTAACGGTACGTGCAGCCCTACCCTCTGGGACGCGGTCGTCAGGTAAATTGCCGGGTATACGCCAAACACGCTGGGCTGACCGCGTTGAATTCATGGCGAGTCCGGGTCGATACGACTGAACTGATACACACAATAAGGTCATTTCCATTCGAAAGTGATCGTATGAATGTTAAAAATAAATTGTACCGTTTAGGTTACACTAGCGTTAGTATCTAGAAATTCCAAATGTATTTCATTTCTTCATATCTTAATGATCAAGTTATTTTGCATTTAAGCAGTACAATTCACCACTTCGTCGAAACTGCCTGTCGAACTGTGTATAATATTGCAGCTTGCCGTAGCAATCCGTGTCCAGAAGACGCCACTTGCTGGGATACAGACAACAATGACTACGAATGCTACTGCGAAACCGAGAGGACGCTTCATAATTGTGACAGTGAGTCTGTAGACAGGTTACTCTCCTAGACAGACCAGTAGCGTGGGTGATTTGTTGTATATATATATATATATATATATATATATATATATATATATATATATATATATAATAAAATATAATTGCTTATTGTTCACTTTTGGCGTGTATAGCAACATTCAAACAATTCATATTCCTGCTATTATGTTATATATATATATATATATATATATATATATATATATATATATATATATATATATATATATATATATATATATATACAGGAGACCGGCTGTATATTTTTATGTGACTGATTTTCCAATTATGTCTAATTGGAACATTGTCTGTAATATAAATACACACCACATACTACAATATTGTTATGATATTGTAATAAATAGCATATATACAAAACTATCGGTCTTCTTAAAACCTATATACTTAGATGCCGCGTGCGTGAGACCGGTGTGTAATCGGAAGTTAATTATTAGTTATGCTTACTTGCAGTAGTATATACTTAACGCCGACCTGGTATATCCAAAACCCAATACAACAATAACATTAACAACGTAAATATATATGCATGTACACAAATTTACCGCGCCGCATTTAACAAATGTACAACGTATGGCTAGGAGATTCGTCAACTATTTGTTTTATTAATGTGTGTATATATATTTATAAAAATTAATACATATCAAACAAGCATATAGTACACTGAGCACGGAACGCAAATCCCTCAATCAATATATAGCAACACTTTTAAACCTTAAGCACTTCTCTGCCGGGGTTCCGTACGCGGCGCCTTATGCACATAAATATATAAAAGTGTCTGCAATAAATGTGCTCAAAACCAATCAAAATATAAAATAAAGTATATAATAATAGCATAAGTTAATTCCTTTATATCTAAACTGTCTCCACTAACAAGAATAATCATTAAATAAAATACATTAGTTATGCAATCACACATCAAAACTCTAAGGAGACCGGCTCCGGTCTCCTTAAAGGGATACTCCAGTCAGTGAGAGATTCACAGTATTAACTTACATATGTATACTAAATTGGTTGTGAACAAAGGTCGTTAATAAACAATTATTTGTTGTTTAATGGTATCAAAAACATGCTGTCTTAGATTCAGGGGGCTACTATCTTGAGATATATGCGCCAGTGACGTAAGGCAAATCGTTTACGTCACTGGCGCATTGTTGAAAAAGGCAAGGATTGGCGGAATCTTCGCTAATAATTGTGATTGTGACGAAAGCAATCCGCGACGTACTGGATACATCAAATACCAGGACAGACATAGGATGTTCGAACGTACATGCGCCAGTGATGTAAGCGGTTTACGTCACTGGCACATAAGTCTCAAAATGGCAGCGCCCTGAATCCAATATGGTGTGTTTCTGGTACAATTATACTATAATTAATTGTTTATTAACGATCTTTATGCACAATTACTATGCACAACCAATATATTATACAGATGTAAGTAAATTGTGTGAATCTCTCACTGATTGGAGTATCCCTTTAAAACAGCGGTCACCCGTAAGCGGTGCTATATGTATAACTGGTCTCCCGTACGCGGCGTTTAACCTTATATATATATATATATATATATATATATATATATATATATATATATATATATATTTATCATGCAAAAGAGATGTATATGTATACAGTAGTATATATATATATATATATATATATATATGTTTTGGGGTCACAGGAAGACGGCACAAAATGTGCCATGTGACCACCACGTAATAATACTGTTCTTGTTGTTTGATTACGTAGAATGTAATTTTGTTGTAATGAAATTTGATTTGATTTGATTTGATTTGATTTGATTTGATTTGATTTGATTTGATTTGATTTGATTTGATTTGATTTGATTTGATTTGATTTGATTTGATTTGATTTGATTTGATTTGATTTGATTTGATTTGATTTGATTTGATTTGATTTGATTTGATTTGATTTGATTTGACTTGACTTGACTTGACTTGACTTGACTTGACTTGACTTGACTTGACTTGACTTGACTTGACTTGACTTGACTTGACTTGACTTGACTTGACTTGGAATCAATTGACATTGATTGACTTGACTTGACTGCGAGCTGCTGACGACTGACGACGACTGACGCGATTGACTGACAGACGATACTTGACATGACTTGATAATATATATATATATATATATATATATATATATATATATATATATATATATATATATATATATATATTAACGTTTGATATTAACGCACATTAACATTAACATTTGTGGAAACGGTGCTAACGCCTCGTTCGAATGACATTTTAGCAAAAACAAACTTGGCGCTGCACAAGGTCGCGATTCAGTCTTCGACAGAAAAAACCTACACAGGGGCAGAGAGGGCGGTCGACGGCAACACCAACAGAACCTGTCTCACAAGTCACAGCTGTAGCCAAACCAAAACAGTCTATCGTCCCTGGTGGATGGTGGACCTGGCAGACACGTACTCGGTGCATACAGTTAGAGTAATTAGTCGTGACGAATGTTGTGGTGGGTTTCATTCACTATCTCATTAGTGGTTGTAAATGCTTTATTTCCTAATGGTAACCAAGTCACCTGGTAAGTCATGATTTTCATTCGGCCATCATCACCCAACACTCTTACATACATGCATGCATGCATGCATGTATGTTTTATATATATATATATATATATATATATATATATATATATATATATATATATATATATATATATATATATATATATTATTAATATATAATATATAAAATAAACATTATTTATAGAAATAGTAAATTAAGTAAATTGATACAAAAATGTCAATAATATTATAATATATATCATTCGAACAAATAAAGCTATGCACTTCACATGCATATATTATATCGCCACGGTCAAACTTCTGAAGCGTAACTGGTTTATGCATTATAACTAACGGAACGTGATACGTCCTAGGACGATTGGACGTCGACATTTGGGTGTCGGTCGATGACTTGTCAATACGTGATCATTTGCCTAACTCGCCAATGTGCGGGAGAATTCGGACTTCACGTGGAAATGAGGTGCCGTGGGGAATGACGCATTTAATTAGATGTAGAAAGTTACACACCTTCGGCAGATACGTGTACATCGTTACTAATGGGATAACGCCGTCCAGTCTTCTCTCTATGGTTGAAGTGGAAGTATACGGGACGAAATACATCCCAGGTATAGTTGTCAATTGGTTTTTGTTGCAATGTTCGTATATATACTTACACATATGCGCGCGTGTGTTTTTTGTTTTTCTGTAATATATAATAATATTTTTTTAATTGATTTTTTATAATTTTATGCATGTGTATATATATATATATATATATATATATATATATATATATATATATATTTTTAACGTTATTTTATTTTATGATTTTGCTTGCAGATTGCGGGGGCGTAAGTAAGAAATTCAAATAAATGGCATTTTGTTGTGTAAATAACAATATATATATATATATATATTTTAAATTTTTATATATTTTATTGGGTAAATGCCCCGCTGATATTGTGGGTTTAATGATTTGGAATCATGGCTAGTTTGCTGTAAATGACAAGTCAGATGTTTGTTTGTACCAAGCTTTGTATTAACCCAATTTCAAAATAACATATATACATAATAGAAAACAATATACAAAATGAGCCTTAGCCTATATAATTCAAAACATTTGACTACCAGCAAAGGTGAGGGAAACCAACCACACTCGGCCATTCAGAATGGCTCCCTCCCCCAAGATTCCGTGTCTTAGGCAAAAGTAAATAACATTGGTGCAACTTTCTAACACTTGCAATTATTATGCCCCACCTAAGTAGAAAGCATAACAATGTAATTGCTTGTAACCTTTTATCCATCAATTTCTAATTGCCTACATATGAAATTGGCGAAAACATGTCCCACCTAAGTAGAAAACATGGAAGTCGCCCAATTTGTTAAAACCATGCTTAATTCAAAGCTGTTCACAGAATATGCATTATCAATCAGTGCCCCAACTTAGTAGAAAGCAAATCATGATTTTTCACATGGCATGTGTACAAGTATAACTATCCACTTATTGCCCTATTACAGTGTTGCATCACCTTTGCCCCACCTAAGTAGAAAACACTATTGATGATGTAACACTGCAAATAACAAATTGAACTGAAGCACTTACTGCATGTACAGCATGGGAATACGTATGTATTTCTTAAATGCTTGAGACTTCCAGCGCCCCATGCGTTGGATCTCCTCTGAGATTCCCTGCATAGCCGCCACTGCCGCTGCCCCTATACAAAAACTATGGCCCTTGTAGGATGATTTGGATAGACCTGCCCATGCTAACGACTTTTTTAGCTGGTCACCAAAGAATGATTTTGACACCGGAATGCTACCAGGAAACATGAGTAATGGGCCTGGAGATTTAGTGCGGACTGCCAGATAAGTCTTCACTGCTTGCTCTGGACAAAAAGGGGAAGATGCTGAAATGAATAATGTCACGGGGGGGGGGGCTGATAATGTTTAAATGTGTGCAGTCTGTATTGGTAATGGAAAACTGGTTTAACTGTAAAACCTTGCTAGCCTGAGTTCCTCTGGTGACTGCGATTTCTCCAATTCTGAGGAAAGCATGAAAGGCCAAGAGATACATAGCTGCAGTTAGAACATTATTATAATAGCAACTAGAGACATGTGACATTCCTGACAACAAATGAGGCAGTTGGATCTTCTAAGTTCTTCATTTTGTGAACATATGAGATGGCTGATAATGCACTAGTGATTGATGAAGCTGCATAACCCTTTTTGAAACAAAATACTATAAAAGAAACAACTGCTGACGTCTTAGAAGGGAACCAATTATTGACAAAAAATTCTAACTTACAGAATTGTTGGAACATGTCAACATTCTTCTTATGAGATCGAGTAGTAAGGGGTGACAAGGCACCATCCAACAGTTGCTGCGTTACAGCGGCCAGGGCATGATATTTTGCGGGATGACCGACTGTAGATGGTTGAGGCCAAATTGCCTGCGTAGTTCTGGGGTATCCTACTGCACCATCCGCACTATCTGCAGTGGTTGCAGATCCTGCTACAGCTGCTGGTCGCCTCGCTCCACCCACTGTGGCCGGGACTGTCGCCGATGCCATCCCCGAAACAAATTGGTGATCGTCTGTATCTGCTGCTGCATCAGTGCCATCTGCTCATGCATTGTCGCCATCTCTGTCGGTGGCGTCAACGGGGGCGCTTCCTTCTCGCGTCCTGTCTCAGGCCGGGTTCTCTTTGGTGCGCTTCCGGAAGCACCATCCCCGTATCTGGCGGGCACCTTCGCTTGTCGTCGCTTCTTCGGTGGCATTCCAGAACATTAAGCAATGCCCACCGAACAGTACCAGGAACCACTGATACCTAGTCACATTATTCAACTAGATCGACAATAGCCCAAATTGTGAAGAAAAAACAATTCTACCACAATTATGTAAAACCTTATCAAACTGACCGCGAATCAGTTATCATCATTAACAACACGGCGACTGTAGCCACGAGGCTGTCAAGAAATGTTGCAATTGTAACTATTTCATTTTCACGCCTTAGGTTAAGCATTATCAACAAGAACAACACGATGACTGTTGCTACGAGGCTGTCATGAAATGTTGTAATTGTAACCATTTGATTTTACATGTTTACATTAGCATTATCAACAAGAACAACATGATGACTGTAGCCACAAATCTGTCATGAAATGTTGCAATTGTAACTATTTAATTTTTCATGTTTAAGTTAGCATTATCAACAATAACAACACGATGACTGTTGCCACGAGGCTGTCATGAAATGTTGCAATTGTAACTATTTGATTGTACATGTTTTAATTTTGCATTATCAACAATAACAACACGATGACTGTTGCCACGAGGCTGCCATATATGTTGGTATTGCAATAACACATTTTGTGTTGAATTCCTGTTAATATTAACTGTTGAAATTCAGCAACCTCACCATGTGCAGTTGTTGTGCCAATGCATAACAAAATATGATCATGCCATAGCTAAATAAAGCTAGCACTGACCAAACCGACCACAAAACCGGCCATATTTGGCACAATCATGAAAGAAACCCAGCCCTAAACGGATGACATACAATATTGCACATTCAACATAAAAATGACACGTGGCCACGAGGCCGTCACCAAATGTTGCCGATGCGATAATGCCACGGGGTTAGGGTTAAACGACCATACAAAATTTGTGACTTAACAACAATATGAATGCCACGAGGCTGTCATCATTAGATGTTTAGTCAATGTGTGACATATTAAATACGATCCAGGCATAGCTAAATAAGGCTAGCACTGACCGAACCGACCACAAAACCGGCCAACTATGGCCCAATCACCGAGCTAACCAACCCTCAACGGATGACATACAATATTGCATATTCAACAGAAAAATGACATGTTGCCACGAGGCTGTCATC